>SNQJ01S0056499.1:0-29407 GCA_010110895.2 Picea sitchensis | reverse complement strand
TGTGGTCAGGAAGCCGAGGATTGTTCTGACTAGCACAAGAGTGGATGATTTACCAAATGAGATTCAGGAACTGCTGGAAGAGTTCGCTGACATCATAGTGGATGAATTACCTCATTCATTGCCACCGTTGAGAAGTGTGAGTCATCACATTGATCTCATACCAGGAGCTAGTTTGCTGAACAAAGCTGCGTACAGATTGACACCGCAAGAAAATGAGGAGGTCAAGAAGCAGGTCCAAGAATTGTTGGACAAAGGATTGGTCAGAGAAAGCCTGAGTCCATGTGCCGTTCTGACAGTGCTTAGTTCGAAGAAATATGGAGGCTGTAGAATGTGCACCGATTCAAGAGCGATCAACAAAATTACCATCAGGTACAGGTTTCCACTGCCGAGAATGGATGATCTGATGGATTGCCTGAGTGGGGCAAAGTATTTTTCAAATATTGATTTGAGCGGGTATAATCAGATTCGCATGAGGGAAGGTGATGAATGGAAGACAACATTAAAGACAAACAAAGGTTTGTACAAATGGTTGGTCATGCCATTTGGTTTGACAAATGCACCCAGCACATTCATGAGGCTGATGAATGAAGTCCTGAAGGAATTCATAGGGAAATTTGTCATCGTATATATGGATGATATACTGATCTTCAGTAAGATCAAGGATGAACATTTGAAGCATTTGGCTATAGTGATGAGGAAGCTACAGCAGGAGAAGCTGTTGATTAATATGAATAAGTTCTCATTTATGAAGACAGAGCTCATTTACTTGGGTTTTGTCATATCGGCAAATGAGTTGAAGATGGATCCGAGTAAAGTGGAAGTGATCAAGAATTGGCCATCATCGAGAAATGTTTTCGAGGTGAGAAGTTTCCATGGTTTGGATAGTTTCTACCGGAAGTTCATCAGGAATTTCAGTGGAATTAGCGTAGCAATGATGGACACAGTGAAGAAGCGACATAAGTATTTTCATTGGATAGTAGAGGCTGAGAAGAGCTTCAATCTGTTGAAGTGGAAGATCATAGAACGACAAGTGTTGGTGTTGCCAGATTTGATGAAGACATTTCAGGTGAAATGTGATGCGAGCGGATATGCCATAGGAGTGGTCTTGAGTCAGGAGGACAGACCTCTTGCATATTTCAGTGAGAAACTGGATGAAGCAAAACTGAAGTACTCCACGTATGATAAAGAATTTTATTCTATCATACAGGCATTGAAGAAATGGAGGCATTATTTGATCCCGAAAGAATTTGTATTGTACAGTGATAATCATGCATTGCAGTTTGTGAGTCAACAGGAGAAGTTGAATCATAAACATGCAAAATGGGTAGAGTATATGCAAAATTTCATGTTTGTGATTAATCATATTGCAGGTACTGCTAACAAGGTGGATGATGCTTTGAGTAGGAAGTGTTTGTTGCTGCAAGAATTCCGAGTCAAAACATTGGGTTTTGAAAATCTCAGGGACATGTACGCAGGAGATGTAGATTTTGGACAAGCATATGACGCAGCTGAGAATCCAGTTCTTAGAGACAGAATCCCATGGATAGATTATATGATCCAGGAAGGATTTCTCTTCAGAGGCAATCAACTGTGTATTCCAAATTGCTCCATGAGGGAGAACTTGTTGAAAGAGAAGCACAGTGGTGGATTGGCAGGACATTTTGGCCATGAAAAAACTTTCGCGAAGTTGAGAGAATCATATTTTTGGCCAAGGATGCAAGAAGAGGTCAAAATATTTGTTGACAGATGCAGGATTTGCCAGCATTCGAAGGGGAGGAAACAGAATGCAGTTTTTTATCATCCATTGCCCATACTAGAGAGACCATGGGAGGAAATTAGCATGGATTTTGTATTGGGTTTGCAGAGAATGCAGAGAGGTGTTGATTCCATATTTGTGGTGGTAGACAGGTTTTCTAAGATGGCACACTTCATTCCATGCCAGAAGACCAGCGATGTGACGCACATCGTGAATTTGTTTTTCAAGGAGGTCATTCGACTTCATGGATTGCCGAAAAGCATAGTTTCGGACAGAGACACAAAATTCATAGGGAATTTTTGGAGGACACTATGGAAGAAGCTAGGAACTAACTTGGCATTTAGTTCTTCTTATCATCCTCAGACAGACGGACAAACGGAAGTGGTGAACAAGAGTCTGGGAGACTTGCTGAGAAGCTTGGTGACAAAGCACCATAACAGCTGGGACAACATATTGCCAGAGGCAGAGTTTGCATACAATGACTCAGTGAACAGGAGCACAGGCAAAAGTCCATTTGAGATTGTATATGGCAGGCAGCCGAGAGGAGTATCAGAACTCAGGGAGTCAGAGAAGATTGCTACTAGCAGCGCAAGCGCTGAAGAATTCGCAGAGGCAATGAAGGAACTTCACAGCAAGGTGAAGCAGTGACTAATTGATTCAAATCAGGAGTACAAATGCAGAGCGGATCAGCATCGGAGACAACTTTAGTTTGAAGTTGGTGATGTAGTTCTGGCACACTTAAGGAAGGAAAGGTTCCCAAGGGGAACATACAATAAGCTGAAAATGAAGAAAATCGGGCCATGCAAGGTCTTGAGAAAGTTTGGGGAGAATGCTTATGAGATTGAGTTGTTGAACGACATTGGAATATCTATGATATTTAATATCACAGACTTATACCCATATAGGGCTGGAGAAGCAGAGACTGGAACTGAGCAGCCAATGATCGAGTGGACAAAACAATTGCCAGTTGCAGAGAGACCGCAGATGGAGTGCATACTGGACAAGCGAGTGGGTAAGAAAACCAGGCGAAAGTAGTATTTCGATTACCTGGTCAAGTGAAAGAATCACCCAGTAGAAGATGCCGGTTGGGAGACTGAAGCAGTGATACAGGAGCATGGATAGACTGTGCAAGAGCTCATGGACAGGAGCCCATGAATGTTTTCAAGCCGAGGAGTATGATGCAGGAGCATCGCCAACTCATCAAGCAATCCAGCACATCGAGCGGAAGCCAGCTGGATAAGCCAACACACATTTTTGAAAATGCTTTGGGATTGTTGCGCAAATCTTAAATGAGCCATTTAATAGACGACGCACTTGTATTGTAATGAACCTTGAGCGGATAGCTCTTGTCCTTAGGTAGATGAGGCATGTAAAATAGTTAATGTTGGTAGATAGAATATTTAATTCTAGATTTGATAGCTTTAGAGTCCAAGAGGAAAAACGGATATAGACACCCTCATTGTACTATTGTATCATTAGATGAGATATCAAGAGAAGGAGCAGGAAGAGAAGAGAAATCATAGAACTGTGTAAAGAACATCCATGTATAGATATTGAATTAATAGAAGAAAGCTTTGATTCAAATATATGGTTATGTCTCTATTCTCTGTGTATTGATGTTATGCTCATGAATATTTGCTTCCTGTCATACATGTGCTTTTATATGCTGTGTATGTGATTTCATGGTTAAATTGAAGTCTGAGAGGGTGAATGAATGAGTTTCAATTGTTTCTGAGCCAGAAGATCCCTACAAGGAGTGCAGCCGAATTGTCCGCAAGGAGTGCGTTGACAGAAGGGTTCACTTAGAGGTAGATTTTGTTCTCATTTCCTCGAGAGTGCATATAGGCACAGTGCCATGTAAGGAGTGCGTAGGCCAAGCGAAGTCTCAGAGTTGCGATTCTGAGCAAAGTATTGTAAGACTACTGCTACAGGAGTGTGCAGGGTCAAAGGACTTCAACACTTAGATAAGGTTGAAGATTTGCCGCAAGGAGTGCGTGCAAAGTTCCCTCTATGGATTTGAAAATTGGAAAGAATCTCAAGAGGAGTAGGCCTTCGAACTTATCGAAGGATAAGTGCAGGGAAGCTGCTGTTGAACGTTTGAGAGAAGCGTCGCAGTTTGGCGAGCGAGCAAACGAGTCTCATGGAGAGACACTCCTTTATTTCACAGAATCCTCAAGGGGAGAACGAACGAACAAAATATTTGGAAGAGATTTCATGAAGTTCCGAGAGCCATTGGATCTCCCAGAGGTGCAAGGTAGTTACAGCACAGGCGTGGAGACGATTCGAAGCTCAAGAGGGGAAACACCGTTGATCCAAGTCGGTTAGGGCCGTTGGATTGTTCACGAGATCGCTTATCGGGAGCTCGTGAGGAAAGTGTCTTAAGTTTGGTAAGGAAAGTCACGAGATTGCGAGAAGAAATATCTCGACTACTCCGAGGTTAGTGTGGATCCACAGGAATTGGCAAGTGGACAGGTGGCACCTCACATCTCGAGAACTCGTAAGTGGA
Organism: Picea sitchensis; assembly: GCA_010110895.2. Lineage (NCBI taxonomy): Eukaryota > Viridiplantae > Streptophyta > Pinopsida > Pinales > Pinaceae > Picea > Picea sitchensis. Next base: position 25,145 of record SNQJ01S0056499.1, on the reverse strand, counting down.
AGGGTTGAGAAATTGGTGTTAAAAGTCGCGAGGTGCGAGGACGCGAAGCGACGAAGTGGTGAGGAGGCTGTGAGCCATCCATTTGAAGGGGACAGGTGTCAGAGATCGAGAGATTTCGCAAACTCGAGAGCTCACAGGGTGGACGGCCAAGTATCGGGTATTCAAAGTCACGAGGATGCGAGGAGCGAGGAGGTAAATAGCCGTTGGATCTAGATCACGGGAGGCCATTGGATCTGCACGTGGGATCGTGCATCGGAGCCTCACAAGAAAAGGATCGAGAACTTGACCACGAAAATCGTGAGGTCGCGAGGGAGCGAGGTCGCAAGTTTTGGCACCTCGGATATCGGGAGTCGACGGGGAAGTTATTCAACCTTGCGAGTAGCGAAGTCGGGAGTGGAGAGGTCACGATAGTGCGGAAGTCTTGATAGAAGTGACGGGTGTGAATGGGTCAAGTCACACGTGTACATCGGATTTTCGGTGCCTCGGGTATCGGAGGTAGGAGAACCAAAAGTTTGGTACAGCGAGTAGCGAGGTCGCGAGAGAGCGAGATCCCAAAAGAAGAAAAGGGGAAGTTAGCGTTGACTGACATATCGGATCTCGGGGATCCGAGAGTGTAGCGCTCGACTGTTGGACTCATGAAGTCGCGAGTTTCGATCCTCCGAGGAGTTAAGGAAGGAGATCGTGCGACGAAGAGAATCTGTGGGTAGGAAAATTTCTGATAGGAAATTAGGAGAACCTTTGAGTTCTTCGGGTCGAGAAGAGAAGAAGGTCCTGTGGAAGCGGACGTGCCCGTGAGGGTGGGCGCGCTGGATCAGAAAGGAAAGTGAGAGGAGACTATTCGAAAGTCTCATGAACTCAGCTGAGAGTTCATATCAGCAAAGAGAGCTAGTGGAGGTGGATTAGAGGAGTATTTTGATCATTGGAGGAATTGAGATATTCCTACCAAGTAGCCCAGTTGGGGCTAGATCATGTGTTGTAGGAGAAGCAACAAAAGGATAACCAACAAACCATATCAAAGAGGAGAAAGAACAAACACTGATGCCTACCCCAACATAAAAAGAGTAGAATTCAGATGAATTTCTCACTCAATGGGAATAAGAGTTGAAGATGTTGGAGGATTGGTTGGAAAATCCAAATGTAGAAGATGGCTTCCAGAAGATAGTCACAAAGATTGAAATAAAAGAGAATTCGACATAATTGCTCAGAAATTATAGCCGGGAAGTTGAAAAGATGATGACTGCAGCACTGAAGCAGGCAATAGAACATGGAGTAGAATTCCATCCAGAGGAACAACTGATAGAATATGGAGATATTCCAGCATAAGAGGAGCTAACAGAAACCAATATTTCAGAGGAAGAAGCCGAGCATCAATTCAGTAAGGAGACTGCAGAATTGAAGTCTACAGCAGAGTGGAAAACTAGTGCCACAAGAGGAGATGAAGACAACATGTGAGATCAAGTAGATCTTCCCATTGATAAGTATGAAGAGGAGGAAGTGCAACAGAGAAGACTACATAAGAAGATCCAACCACTGGAGTTGCTAGATAGGGTGATAGAAGAGATCATAAAGTTGATGTTGATGTCATCAGAGGACATTGTTAGAAAGGAGAAGCTGAGCAGAAGAGATCATGCCATAGTAGCAGGGAAGTAACAATAACAACAACAACAAAGTAGAGGAGTAGGTAGACAACTCCAAGTAAGAGTTTGGCACCCAGGTGGATTTTAATAGAGCTGGAAAGATCATGAGCAGGATCTCATGAATTTCTCACAGTAGTGGAGTATGATGTAGGAGAATCTTTCTGACTCGACAGATGTGTTAACAATTAAACATGTCATCACACATTTGGAGATAGGGAGAGGCACCGACCCTCTCGTTCTCAAAATTCAAATTATAAAATTAAGTTAATTTATGTGTAAGTTCGATAAATTCCAAATCCATGCCTTTGGAAAGGTGTGGAAGGGTTCATCAAATTAATTGACTATAAGTAGGTCTAGATCTGTGTCAGATCTAGATCTCTTTCAATGTAATGAATCATAGGGTTAAGGTGTCTTAACAGAAATGTTGATGGCACTAAGGCAGTGGAGAGAATAAGCTCATAGAGCACTCTTTTGTAAAAAAGAGAGATATTTTTGTATAGAAATGAGTTTTTTTATTAGATTAGGAGATCAAGAGATAGAGATAGAGATCAATAGAACAGAGTAGAGTAGAAGAAAGATGCAAGAAACAACTCCAATATTATGTAATTTTTTTCATGAATGAATAGAACAGACAAAATTGTCCAAAATACTTGGACTATGTTCATTTGATGTGTGAATGAATGAATGTTATATTATGTGTATGTCATTTATTTCATTTCATTCATGTGTGACTGTTCAATATTTGATTGTATGAGTTTGTGATGAAACTGGATAAGTTTCAATTGTTTCTCTTCTGAAACTCGTATGAAAGGTGTGCATCTTGAACGTAAGGAGTGCATTGATTGAGTCTCAAATTGAATCAGAGGATTTCAAAGAGAACAAAGGAAGCTTAGAATAGGTGAAAGGAGTGCACAATGCCAAGAAGCGACCAAGCGTCGAAGAACCAAAACAGAGGAACGTCAAGTGGGCAAGAAGAATTTCTTTCAAGAAACCCTTCAATTTGAGTTATCAAAATCTCGAGAACGCAAGGAGTGCATGGGAATCCAGGATCCTTTAAGGATCAAGATAACAAGGGATAACACTTTTCAGAAGTGTTGATGAGATCCCAGAGTTGAAATCATAGGAGGAGCAAAGGTTCAAAACCTTTGAAGATTGATAAATCTTCTAAGTCGAAAGAAATCAAAATCTTAGGAGGAGAGACAATGGTCATTGGATCATAGAGCAGAGGATCAACAACTATCTGATATGTGTAAGGTGAATGAGCCTTAACACTTCACACCCACATGAGAGAGAACATATCAAGGTTTCAGACTTGAGATTGCTGAAGCTCGAAGAGTTGGAAAGACGAAGTGAAATATCAGTCATTCGATCATCTGAAGCGGACCTAAGCCATTGGATCATCCAAAGTGAACCTAATGAGTCGGAATGACCAAGTGAATCTGAGCCATCTAATGTCATAATCTCAGGAGGAGGCAAGCTTGAAACTTGAGATTCCCGAAGCGCAAATATTCGGAGAGTCGAAGTAAATCTGGACCGTTAGATCCAAAAGGGTACATGTCGGTGGGTCATGAGATCCAAAGGAAGGAAAAGGTGAAAGGTTGAAACATTCAAAGCCTGAATAGCCAAAGAGTAGAGAGTTATCTATCTCTAAGGGGACACTTGTCAACAGATTGAAATCTCTACATAAAGTGTAGCAGGGTTTTAGTTGATATCTGAGATGGTTGAATACCGAAGATCCGAAGTAAATCTAGACCGCCAGATCTAGAGGAGACAAGACGTGAATTCGTAGACTCTGGGTAAAGCCCTGAAGTAATTCATAGCCTTCGGATCTAAGAGAGACATGGCACAAATCCATACACTCTAGGAAAAGACCCAAAGTAATCCTCGATTGTCATATTAGTAGGACACATGTCAGCGGATTATAGCCTTCGGATAAAAGGCATTGGGAAGAAGGGTGAATTTTGAGATTTGAGATCTCAGAAGTTCGAAGACCCGGAGGATATTTCGACTGTTCATCAAGAAGAGGGTTGAAGGACCATTGACATGAATTGAAAGGTCAAACACCCAAAGTGAATGCATTACCATTGATTGGAGGATAGGTGTCCTCAAATCATCAACTCTGAAACATTGACGTATGGAGGAAAGCGATGTTTGAGATTTGAAAATTCTAAAGTCTGGAATTCTGAAGGAGATCGCAACCATTGATTTAAGAGGGATAGATATGGTCCGTAGATTTTAAAGGAGTAGATATAAACCATCATTTCAGAAAGTACTGTAACATTGTGGGGACAGGAAGTGCGCGGACTTTAAAACATTGAGGGTGGGCCGCAATCCATACTGTGGTTTCGTTAAGAGGGCACGTGGAGGTTCGAGGAGACTTTCATGCTGAAAATAAGTTTGATCCCAATCCACTATTTCCTGTGCTTTCAATCGTGTGGTCATGAGAGGCCACCACCCAGGGTCATATCAAGATGGGGCTTATCAAAAAAAGATCTAACTCTCAATACTCTGAGATTTCACAGAAGAGAAAAAGGGAAGGTCACTGGTGCTATCAGACTTGCACCAAGGCGCCTAAAGGGCCTGTGTTTAGATATAGAAGGGAACCATTAAGGTTCCAGAGAGTCACTTGATTCAAGAATTGGAGATCCTAGACCAGGAGGTCATGCAACCCTTTGGGGAGAAGGGGATATACACCATGTCTTCGCAGTCCAAAACCTGCGGCATTACATCCTTTTTCGAATGACCATGCAAAAATCGCTTAGTCGACAACATATCGAGGACAAATTTGCTCGATGGATCATATCCTCCAGTAATATGATCTAGAGTTCTCTACTTCCAAAAGAAAGAAATATCTGGTCTTATCCAAACTCATTACAACGTTTCCCTCAGATGCCAAATCTTCCTCCACTAACGAGGATTTCCCTAATGAAAACCTCTTATTCATTCCCTCTAATGACCCCTGGTAAGATGACCTCCTTGTCTACCTTCGTACGCATAATTTTGAGTCTCACCTCCCTCGTGATGATCGTCAATGCATTTTCCATCAGGCTCCCCGCTACCTCCTCATCGGAGACATTCTCTATTGACAAGGGGTCTTTACCATCCTTCTATGATGTCTTACCATCGACAAAGTTGATCAAGTCTTGAATGATTTCCATAGTGACGCTTGCAGTGGTCACCTCTCAGGTATGTCCACTGCCCAAAAAATCATTCAAGATGGCTATTTTTGGCCCACTTTTTTTCATGAATGCATCCATGTGGTCAAGCGATGCAATAAATGTCAATTTTATGCAAACAAAGAATGAGCTCCACCAACTCTTCTACACCTAGTCATCATAGTTGGTCCCTTCTATAAGTGGGGCACAGACTTCATGACTTTCCATCCTCCATCAAGTAATGAACATAAGTACATTATCATGGCAGTGGATTATCTTACCAAATGGGTCGAATCCATGCCCACATTCAACAACACTGTTGATACAACAACATGTTTATGATCATGGTAAACACTTTGAGAATATGATATTTGTGGAACTCTCCTCAAATTTAGGCTTTACCCATGACTTTTCCTCCCCATACTACCCTTAGTCCAACGGATAGGTTGAGGCTTTCAATAAAGTCCTCAAAAACATGCTACAACGCATTGTCAACAAACATAAGACTAACTGGAATCATATGTTGTTTTTTTCTTTAGGGCCTATCACACGACAGTTAAAACTGCCACTGATTTTACAATGTTCCACCTCGTCCACCGGTTTTGACACATACCTCTCTGGTCCCAGTCATCCTCAAGAGGTAGCACCATGTATGGATCCTGCTTATAGTCCATACCCACATATGGATATCACATAATCACATGTGGCATCTGTCGCCACACTTGAGCCACCATGGCCACTTTCCCATCCTCCATGTCGGGCCAACACATGTGCTAATCACATCAATCATGACCCTCGTCGCGACACTGGCTCTAGTCAAATATGCAAGTGAAATAGAGACACCCTCTCCAAAAACCAGGCCACCAAAATAGACCTGAATGAAAACTCACTGGAGTCGGCACACTGACACCGATTCAGTTACGTCATCATCCAGGTGTGCATCATCACACCCCATGAAAATAGGTCCCCGTCCAAGACCTCCTCCACCACCCTCAACTAAACACCACTGATCCGCTGAGTACCCAAGGATCCATATATCCTCACCACCATGGCTGCGATGCACTCAGTCAACAAGTCATCGATGGCCTCAATCTGGATGACTGAAACCGACATAAGGTTAGGCCCAGAACAATGTCGAGCCGCCATAGTCTCCACCATGTCCTCCCTTGGAATATGGGGATCAACGACTAGTGCCCTCCCATTAAATGGGAGTCCTGTCAGAAAGTACACATCCTCTGTCGTAGAGAACGCTAGCTTCTCCCCCTTCACCATGAAGCACTACATATCAGTGCTCCACTTCCTGATAAAAAACTAGAGCAGGAACTCTTGTGACTGTATCAGGGGGCAGTCAAAAAATTTGAGCAACCCACATGTTGCCAAGTGTCTGCATACACCCGACTATGCCCTCACAACCTCTCATAGTCGGTCCTAGTCCTGCTCTCGAAAGTGGACCGACATCGTGCTCTAGTCTCTATTGATCACCTACATCGACCCAAAAACATCTGATCAGCCACATAATCCATCAAAAAGTCATAAATATAAAAAATTCACCCACCCTTGAGCCTGCACACAGTGCATGGCTTTCCCCGACCTAGTTGTGCATCTATGCACGACTGTTCTCCAAATAGTTGTGCACTAATGCGCAGTTGTCTCACCCACATCTGCGCATGATTGTGCAGTTGTCACTCAAACAGGCCTGCACCCTATGCGCACCTGTCTGTCCTACTCACGTGACCACATGCGTGGTTGTCTCAAGCACAACCGCACATTATGCGTGGGATTTTCCTACACATCCATGCATTCAGCATGCACAACTGATTTGGAAAATCCCACACATAGTGTGCGAGAAACCAATATTTACCTGCGCACATGTGCACAGGTATTCCCACTTTTCTCTCGCACTTGTGGGCACCTACCCTTAAAAACGCTTGTACAACCCTCCATACAGCCCTTACCTACAATCTATCAAATTAAAAAACTACAGGATGATAGGGCCACTAACATGTGTCTCGTTGCTCCCAGAATAGTAGCCTCACTCTCCCATAATATTGAAATCTCCTCACAACTCTCTCGTCAGATCAATAATAGTGATCGGTACAAATGAGGTGGCATTGTGGTCCTACCATCCATATATAGCCCCTTTTTCCCAACTTCCACACTCTGTCACAAGAGCTCAAGGCCTTCATTTTCGATCTGTTCTCAGCCATGAGATCCTGATTGAACCATCTACACATTCACATTCTCTATGTTATCATTTGCAATTTTCCCTAGAGGAGCATTTTTCTCACACCACATTTAGGTACGCATGGTCACTATCAGTTTTATCAAATAGTTGTTGTATGTTCTTTATCATCAGACATTGTTCACGTCAGGTATTTGGTTTTTATGTGTGTAGGTACTTGTTCAAAAATCTTATAACCCCTTTAGGTATATGTACGACACTAGCATGTAGCTACTCCCTCTATTAATAATTGCATATCCCAGTCACACCCTCTGATATTTACCTTTAGGGTCCCTACATTCAACTTTACAGTATATTTACCTCTACCATATTTTGGTACTGTCATCTGATAGCACTCTTCACCATGTGATTTGTCCCATTCATAGTTTCTTAGTGGAAAATTGACACTCATGTTGATTTCACCCCCTAGGATTGGGAGTCTCAATAATCTCTTTCTCACTTCTAAGAAAGAACCCCATACTTCTTCTCATCATATTGCTAACCTTCCAAATGGACTCTCGGGTCATATCATCTTACACTTGGCCACACCCCTACAGTTCCATTAGCCCTCCATCTCATCCAACATCATTTTTCCCATCTACAGATTTTCCTCCATCCACTTACCCAATACAAAAACCCCACCCATGAGGCCCCCCACCCTCCACCGGTTCTCTTTCACAAACTTGTGCTCTAAACAAGCTAAGCCATCTTTCACTGGGGCACCCGTTTCTGTATTTATATACTCAACCCAAATTATTCTTTATTTCTTTGGTAATTGTATAAAGCCCTTCTTTCCAACATATATATCTTTTTAGTCATCATCTGTGATGACCTTCTTTTACCTGGAAAATCAACCCATGTCGCCCTTGGTTGGGGCAGCCACCCATTTTTCATATCAACATCGTTAACAAACCTTGAGTATCCCAAATCAATATACCCACGCTCTCTAAATTTTCCCACTTTGTTAGCCTCTGACATATTTTAACCCAATATCTAGTCGTACCCTTGACACTAGATCCAATTTTACGGTTGTTTCCAATCATTCATCAACAACCCAACCAAGGGAAGTCTTGAGTCCCACAACATCTTCACTTCATTCATGTTACTCATCAGTACCTTTTATCATCTATTACTCAGTGGATTTCAAGAAGTCCTTAGCTTATTGGCATCATGTCTCCCTTCATCTCGACATCAACACAGTTTAAAGAAGGGTGACAGTATCTTGACTCTCATTACCTTTTCAATGAGGAGTCTAGGATGGCACAGAGAGAATCATCATTTCTGTCTAATTCTATTGACCCCCATAAAATTCAACTTCAGAAAAATCTCATGTTAAGGTGGGTCTTACTATGCAACCATTTCAGTTGTTTCATACCAGTCGAAGACCTCTGAAGTTGATAGGCCATCAATGCCTACGACTCATCGACACTTCTTACAGTCGCTCATACTCACTTTAGATCCAGTTCACCATTCATAATCGTCATCTGTCGTTATCAACCTCCCCCAAGGGCACTGTATCTACCTACACCATCATACATATTCAGTTACAGTCCCACATTTTGGTTTCATGACATGAGCATGGGGCATTCCCGCCTCATTTTTATACAGATTTTATTTTTTCTCCCTAGAGAAAGGTTTGGTTCCTACAATTTCCCTCTCCCTCTGATGGATCTCTCTTGCAGTTCCTCTCTTCACTCTTCATTACAATGGCACTATCATCACAAGAAACATTGATGTATTTCGGCTATACGTATGCTCCTAACCTCACACATCAGGGGGCATTTGTTATCACTGAAAAATAGTCTACAACATTGCACATAATGGTTGAATAAATACATAAATGCCAGCAGTAATTAGTCCAGCTACAACACCAAAATCCATCAAAAAGGCAAAAAACTATATACTTGGTTCAAAAATCAAAGTGCCCAAATTCACGAAAGGAAGTGTGCACACAATGCGCAGGATGCACAGGCTAACACAACCCTCAACAAGCACTGTGCGCAAGATGCATGACTATCTATGAGAAAATCCACACACTTCTTATGAAAAACACATTTATGAATATTTTCGGCCTCTCAACCACTTCTAGTCTGAACTCCAACACGATTTGACACTCAGATCTGAGCAAAATCTATCATGGAGGCTGGTCAAGGGCTAGGAAGTGCCCTAAAAGGCCCCTTTTTCACACTATGAACCAGTTGTATCTTCCCATGAATGGACACTATAAATATGTGCCATGGGTGTGCTAAAAAAATAATAACTTCAAGGTGTTGTTATGTTGCAAGAATTCTTCTTGGAGAATCCTCTTTTCTCTTTGAATCATTCAAGCACTATAGCAAGGGCCATTCCGCTCACCTCTTGAGAGGATTGGCATTGTATTTCTTCATCATTTTCACATGTCATTGCATGAAGAGAAGAGCTCTTTGTTAGGGAACTCAAGAGCCCTCCCAAGGAGGAAAAGGAGTTTCATAAGTCCTTTCCTTTCTCTACAGTGTTAGCCTATCAATATATTGATCCATTGGTAGCTATGTGATGGTCATTTTTTTCTTTTCATGGTTCTAGTTCTTGCAAGCTTCTCTAACATTTATTTCTCTTTGTTTTTAGTTTTATTTCCTTGTTTCATGTGTATTTGGTTATCTAATCAACTCACAAACCTCTTTCTTGTTTAACTGACTTAACTAAGAAGGTAAGTGTTGTGTTTTTTCTCACCCATGCGACAAAACCAACACAACACTAATGTTTAGGCCATTCATACCTGACAACGTCACAAGTTGGAGAGTATTCAACTATGATTATCATATTTTCAACTTTCTTACTTGTTCAGACACGTTTCAAAAATCAGTGATTGATGATGAAATTCATCAACAAGAGCTGCAATCTTATTGAGAAGAAATTGATAAGGTCAAGACAAATTGTGTTCCAAAGAATGTTTTGACTCTTGAAAATTTATTTTATTTACAATCTAAGTTCAAGAGGCCAACTAATCCAAATACCAATAGTTCCACGATGACGCATTTATTGGTCAATTTGGGAACATCTAAACATCCTAAGTATGTCAACCTGGGCACCTATTGTTCAGATTCATAAAAGCATACATTTACAGAATTATTCAAGAAGTATCGAGATGTTTTTTCCTGGACATATGACAATTTGAAGACTTATGATACACCAATAATACAACATGTGATTCCCATAAAAAAAGGAATGAATACATTTCAACAAAATCTCAGGAAGATTCATCCTACTCTCAAACCTCTTGTACAAAAGGAACTCAAGAAGTTGTTAGATGCCCGAATAATTTTTAAAGTAAGACATTCAACTTGGGTATCTAATATGGTTCCCATGAGGAAAAAGTTGGGAGAAATAAGAATTTGTATATATTTCATAAATCTAAATCACTCTTCTAACAAAGATAACTATCTAGTTCCCCCAATGGAGCAAATCCTGCAACTCATCTCTAGATCTCAAGTATTCTCCTTACTAGATGGATTTTCGGGATACAACTAGTTTCTTGTGGCAGAACTAGACCGATTAAAGACCACTTTTTGAACTAAATGGGGAACTTATTCTTAAATAAGAATTCCTTTTGGTATTATGAATGCAGGACCCACCTTTCAAAGGGAAATGGACATTTATTTTAAAGGATTAATTGGTCAAAGTGTGGTGGTTTACCTTGATGATGTTACATTTTATTCAAAAGAAAGAGAAGACCACCCAAAACATCTCAAGAAGATTTTTGAGCGTTTTAGAAAATACATAATTTCACTTAATCCCAATAAAATTGTATTCACCGTTTAAATGAATTTCACTGGGACACATTGTCTGAAAATAAGGAATTTTGGTAGATCCAGAGAGAACCAAATCCATTTTACAAATTCCTCCACCGCACAACAAGAGGTCCATGCAATCACATTTCGGGAGAATCAATTTCGTCAGAAGATTCATTCCATACATTGCTAAGATTGTAAAACCTTTACAAAATACGATTAAAAAGGATGTACAATTCAAATGGACACCTCTGGAAAAGGAGGCATTTGAAAATATTAAAATTGTTATAGCCAATGTGTCGTCTCTTTAGAGTCCTGATTTTTAGAAAGATTTCCTACTATATACATTTGCATCTGAACATTCACTAAAAACAATACTCACTCAAAAGGATGAACAAGGATATGGATACCTTGTTTCTTTTATGAGCACTAAGTTACAAGGTACTGAACTGAATTATCCTCCAGTGGACAAGCAAGCATTTTTCATCCATAAAGAAATCAAGCAGTTCAGACCGTATATCCTAAAAAATCGTACTAAACTAATCGTCTGACACCCTGAAGTGAGATCCATGTTCATTCAAAATGAATTGGGTGAAAGATGAGGAAATTGGATGGCAGATATGCAAGAGTATGACCTTGAATTTAAACCATCCAACATAGTAAAGGGTGAAGGATTGTGTAAACTAGTAACCCAAGGAGTTGATGTTGAATAAAAGGAAGAGGATAGTTGGAAAGATGAACAGATCATGTATACACAACAAGTTACATATGTTCTAGCCATTGAAGGATCATGTTACAATGATATTAATTATTATTTACAGCATGGAACCACTCTAGATCATCTCAATGATAAGAAAAAAAGAGTGTTGCAATTGAAATATTTACAGTATCAATTATTACATGGCATGTTGTTCAGAAAGAATTACAATGGAGTGTTGCTCAGATGTCTTGAAAAACAAGAAGTTGATAAGGTGCTAAATGATATACATGATAGACCAGCTAGTGGTCATTTGTCAGGATACACAATAATTCATAAAGTGCTAAGATCGGGATACTATTGGCCCACCCTCTTCAAGGATGCCCACGCGTACTCGAGAAGCTGTGAAGCATGTCAAAAAGAAGCAAGGAGAGAATGAAATTCCTCTTTTCCCCTCCAACCTGTAGTAGTGGAAGAACCATTCGAGCAATGGGGATTAGATATTGTTGGTGAGATAAATCCTCATTCATCTAAACAACAATGGTATATTCTAACCACAACTGATTATTTCACACGTTAGATTGAAGCAATTCCTTTAGTCAAAGTGAATGAAGTAGTGATTAATTTTCTTGAGCAACACATTATCACGAGGTTTGGTATTCCTAACTCTTTAGTATTTGATAATGCTTCTTACTTTTCATATTTGAAATTATCTGAGTATGCATTGGAAAAGGGAATTATTTTAAAGTATTCAACTAACTATTACCCCAAGGAAATGGCCTAGTAGAATCCACAAACAAGAACATCATTCGTATCCTAAAAAGAACCATGGTCAATCACCAGAGAAATTGGCATAATGCATTACAAATGCTCTTTGGGAATATAGTGTCACACCAAAAGCCTCCATCAGAACTTGACCTTATTTTCTTGTGTATGGGAAAGAAGTTTTGTTACCCTCAATAATTTACCTGCCCTCTCTCCAACTTACACAACAGTCCTGAGGCAGAGAATGCCCAATTATCCAAATTTGTATAAATACCTTGATGAACTTTGAATAAATACGTGACAAGACTAAAACCAAGTTTGAAGCTCACAAGCAAACAGTAAAACGTTAGTTTGATAAGAAATCTGCGGGTGAGAAAGAATTCCAAGTTTGGGATATAGTCCTGAAATGGGATAAACCACATGAATATAAAGGGAAACATACGAAATTTCAAAAACTTTGGCTTGGTCCCTACCTTATGAAGATAAAGGGAAACCTTTAGGGAGAGATCAAATCTCTCCCTGTAAATGGACAAGTCCTAAAACATTATATCAGTTAGCCCTTGAGGCTACTGGTCACTTGTACATAAACAAAACTTGTTTCTAGCTTTGCTTTTGACTTTTGTTTCCTTAGTTAGTTTGAGTTTTCTTGATCTGTTTGATTACTGGTTTTACCTTGTCCTTCTTGCTTGGATGCCCTTGTGATTTTGGAGTTCTTACAACCTGAAGCAAGTCACATGCTTAAAAGTACCAAATTCAGTGCAAAGAGCCTAAACATATATGTAATACGATTTCCAATCTACTCCTCTCCTAGACATATGAACCCTTTGTGCACTATCACGAGTTCATATCTAGTAGAGAAAAGTAGCTTGTCAATACGAAAGGACACTGGGAAAATAGAGAGCTAAGAGACTACAATAAACATCATATTGTTATGTTAAAAGAGCTAAAGGAAATGGTCTATATGAGATGTTGTAGTAGGATTAGAAATCATGACTCATAAATTTTGCTTATCTGTAATCAAGTTAGCAGATCTCACCATCACAGGTGTCATCCCTAGTGCCTTTAAATTTTAACTAGAATCCCCCCATCCACCTACATCTCTAAACAAAATAGAATTAAATATTATAAAAGGTAAATGATTGGGGAAATGATTTCTATATAACATGGTACATGCAAGTATCTCCACCGAGGCTATGGACGCTCGCTGGAAGCGAAGCAAGTCCTGTTACACTAGGGTGACTCTGTCGGGGATATGGATGCTCCCTGGAAGCGGAGAAACACCAGAGAAATGCATCATACTTGTATTTTCAACATTCTTGATGTTTTGTTCCTACTTTACTATCTACAATTTCCCTTTAGCCATTCATTATAATTTCTGATATAAGTTTGAAAGCAATTTGTTAAATTTTAATGAGTTTCAACACTCTTTGAGCACCAAGATATTTTCAATATACAAGTTATGGGACCTATTTTTTATTCCTTGTGATTTTTTGTTATGGCGTTTCTTTCCTAATAAAGTTATGAATGGACTCATTTTGCAGATATCCAAGGCTTCGCCCAGTGTGTCAACTCTTCTAAGATGCTCGGAGGAGTTCCCTTCAACTCTTTCGAGTTGATCATAGGAGTTCTTTCCAATCGCTCCGATAAAGCAAGGCAAGTTCGACAAAGTTGTTAAGAAATCCTTCAAGCACACCTACTACATTTAATGCTACTTAATTAACTTTAATCTATATAAAGTGAAACGGGGTTGGGGATTTTATCACTATACCAATTTCTCTTGACTTGACACCGGAGAGCTGGGTAAACATCGTTTCAACAAATTTTTGGTTCCATCCCTTTACACGTGGCAATGATCAATCAGTAAGTTATTTCCCCCCTTATTTTCATGTTTCTCAAAAATTAGGGTTAGAGTATTTTTCCCCTCTTTTCTCTTGCACGATTTCAACCCTAATTCTCCTCTATTCCCTTGGATTTTTCCCTTCATCGCTTCACCATTTTTCAAACTCTATGCCCTCATCAATGAACTAACCCCTTTGATGGCTATGGATTAAAACAAGTGAATGCCCTTTGTAATTGACCATTCCCCAAAACCCTACCTTCAAGTTCGACTATTGAAAAAATCCCCTACCATTTTTCATCTAAATCAAGGAATATTGACCTAAATAGACCCTAATCCCATAATATGTACCTCTAAGCTAATTGAATGGTTCCCCACCATGCTGCATAATAGCATATTATTTCCGAGAAATTGTTTTAGTAACTCTCTGAAACATATCAGAGAAGTTACTATTAACTTCTTTGATATGCTTGGGAGAGTTATTATTAACTCCTCTGATCTTCTCAGAGGAGTTACTATTAACTCCTCCGAGCAGATCGGATAATTTATTTGTAAAACATCTAAACACCATTCAATATTAATAAAGACTCTTTTGAGTGCTTCTCGAAGGAGTTAATATTAACTCCTTTGAACTTCTCGTAGGAGTTAATATTAACTCCTCCGAACTGCTTGGAGGAGTTAATCTTAACTCCTATGAATTGCTTGGAGGAGTTACTATTAACTACTCCAGACTACTCAGAGGAGTTACTATTAACTCCTCCGACTTGCATTTAGAATTGTTCATTTTTCTCAAAGAATTTCCCAAGTCTTTCACAATCTCACTAGGAAATTGATTGCTATATATAAAGAACAACATGTTGTGAATAGTTCTTTATGAATTATTTCTAATAACGTGCTACAAATTTATCATTGTATGCAAGTTCAGACATGTCACCATGAAAGAAGGCAACAATGGAGCCAACGAGAGCTGAACCATCTGGTAGCTCTCAACAAACAAGATATATGGAAAGTGTTAGAGCTATATATGACGATACATAAGGAATTTTAGACAAAGAAGGAGATATTTTGAAATGGGGGGAAGTCTATCACATGTTCAAGAAATAAAAAATTTCTACAGAAGTGGAGGACCTTGGCGAACTCTAGGCATTTAAGAACATCATAAAATCGGGAATCTTTAGGGTGGTAGCACATACAGTGGTATTCCCTTGTGCAGATGCCATATCATGTATTTTGAAGAACATGGACGTAGACAATAGGTATATATTTAATGCAAGAAAGGTGTCGATAGCTTCATTCAGGCCTGATGATTTAGCTAAATGCTATCACCTAGAGGTCAAAAACAAAAATTTAGATGGTCAACTCCTTAGTGACTTGGAGCTCACCCCAAAGGATTTGTTCCCCACATGGTATAAAGAAGATAAGCAATTCAAATATCGGGACAAAGGTCAATATCCCACTAACAATATAAGAAGACCATACCAGTATATGGTATCCATGTTGTGCAGGTTGTATAGAAAACTAGACGCAACACAATTTCCTTTGTCGTATCTGCCATTAATTTATTTCTTTGTAGATGTAGGTGCCTCATTCAATTGGGCAGACATATTGTCTGAGAATCTCAAAAATACCCGAATATGGGATGGAGTTGGTTTCCTATTGATGCTGCAATCCATATTTACTGGAAAGTTCTCTGGGATCACAAATACCGAATAGATTATCAAAGGATCTGTGAACACTTTCTTGCACCACTGTGTGAGTTTATTTTTTGAACCTCCCCACCCTGTATGACCGACAAGGCCATAGCAGTTATAAGGAATATTGGGGATTGGTATCTAATGAATCATGGTACATATATCAGGATATATGGTGCAATGAAATCACCTCACCTACTTCCTAGGTTTGCCACAGATAAACTTGTGCTCCAAGAATTAGCATATCAGACAATCATACATGGGGTCAGAGGAATTTTGTATAGATAGAAGAAATCCATGTGGCCTCCATTTCTTCTTTACATTGGAAACTACTTCTTTGAAAATACCAAACAAGCTGAGATAGAAGTAGACATATTTCTTTCCTACCATTTTGGAGAGGAAATATTCAAGAGACACAATCCAAAGAAAATTATCAAATATCATCTTCATAGCATGAGACTCCCTTACAAATACACCAACGAGTTCTGGGAAGAAGAGGGAGTACATAAGAATGCAATAAACTATGATGAGGTTATTTTTAATAGGCGGGGTCAACCAAGAGGTAGGATTGCAGACGAAGAAGTTGTAAGAGAGGTGGCCATAAAATATGCAGAAAGAGATGAAGCTGAGATATCTTCCCCCATATCCCTCTCGACCCATTCAGGTTCAACAGAAGAAGAAGAAGAAGAAGCACCAAACAAAAAAAAAGAGGAGGGACAAATCGAAAGTATTGAAGAATAAAAATGATGCTAAAAAGAAGCAAAATATGGAAGATGACATGGAAAATTCTGTTGCAGAAAGTGAAGCAAGAGAAAAAGAGGAAGCCGAAGAAAAATTCACTGCCTAAAAAGAAAAGTATTTCGAGGAAGCATCAAGAATAGCGACAGAATTAGAAAAAAAGGAAGCAATAAATAAAAATGTCGAAGAATATAGGAAGAAGAACGATGCAGAAGATAAAGAATAAGACATGCACCCAATGAACTTGGATGTCCCTAGAACATCCACCGCACACACAAAAACACAAACAACAAGTAGTTCATTAGGTCTCGAGCCTTGAGAACATTTTTGGTCGACTAAAATAGTGGAAATCCGCAATTTCACGTATGATAGAAAAAATGGTTGGATCGTACAAGAAATGGTTAAAACATTTCCAACAGTAGAGGGAGCTCCTCTATCAGTAGTAAACTAAGTGATCATTATAGAAAATGTCAGGGAAAACCCTGAGGCAAAAACTAGGGAAGGATTTGCATTCATGGATGTAACTGTAGATAATATATAAAGGCTGTGCAAACAAAATGAGGAGAAGGAAATGAAGATCAAATAGTTAGAAGAGAAGCTCCAACAAGTAAGGATAGATGAGAGAAATCTTCTTAGTTTTAAAGCCAGTGCGGGAAAAGTGAGAAATGAGCTGAAGGTGCAATGATCGATATGTATGCCAACTTGATTCTTTTCCAAAGCGTAGTTGCAACAATTATTGAACAAAATAACACGATACAGAAGTAGCTGACATAATACAATGCTATCTAGGAAGGTATAGCAAACATTGATAGTTGGATAGCAAAAAATATTGATGAACCTCCAAAATTATACAGACCCTCAAAATCAACAACGAAGACAAATATGTATGCGCTAGATCATTTTCGGCAGGTCGGGAAACAAGTAGAAAAAGAAGTGACCAAAGCAATGGGGATTTTCTCTAGAAATCACAAAGCTACTCAAGAGTTGATAAGGCATGGTCGACTCCCAATGTTAGAATAAATTGGTAAGAATTTAGTCATGGAGGAATTAGTGAATGTAGTTCATGAAAGTACAAGTAGAAGGAGACAAATAGTTGAAACATCAACTTTTGTCTGAATCGATCTTATTGATCAACATTTGATACAACCAACAAAGCTCCATACTATGATACAAGCTTACATAAAAAAAATGGAGAAGGATATGAGTTCCTTGGATGATAGTGTGGCCATGATCGAAGCAATGTTGGAGAAGATATCTTACAAGAGGATTGAGTCATTGTATAACCAATTGGAAGTTTGGATGACTTATCTCCAGAGAAAAATACCATAGGAAAAGGAAAACCCATTGTTTTCCCTTTTGTCTTTTTCCTAACCACCTCAATTTTCATCCTTTTGTGCCACTTGTCATGAGAGAAGGGAATATGAATAGTTTATAACTGCCTCTTCAAGAAGAAGACGAAAAGGAAAATAGGAGTTACTATTATTTGTATAAAAGAGACTAGAGACTCTCAAAATAAGGACTTTTTAGACTTTTGGCTTTTCAAGCATTGTATAGACCCAAGAACTATTTCAAGAACTTATACAGTGTTAATGAATATTTAGAATCCCTCAAGGACAATATTTTTAGAAGAAATCATGTGTAGAAACTGATTGAAGCTTTGAAATACTTCAAGTGAAGATGTGTATTGTTTCTATAGACTATAAGAATTCTTTGTTTGTTGTAGACTAATTCTTATGCAATCTTAATCATATTTTTTGTAACATTGGTATTTCTTTGAATATTTCCATGCCTTGAGTTCCGTGATTTGTTATAGTATATATTATTGTAATATGGACTAATCTAATTATATACTTATTTATGCTATTGCTTCCAATATTTCTCTTTTTATACAACTAACTGTGTTAAAGTTGTTTTAAGGTTTGGTTGCATTATAACTCATCAATTACTTTATCCTTTCTCCTAGCTAGGATAGGTTAGCATAGATTAGTGATAGGTTATTTGTATTTGCATACATGGTCTTCAAATACATCTATGCATTGCATCCATCCTCACATTGGTACATCAGACCTTAACTAGTGACAAAATCAAAGTTAGCAATAATGGCAGCTAGGCCAAATTCATGATGGGACTCCTAAACCAAATGATTTATAGTCAAATTGGGACCTTTTACCAGGGAGTACCCCTTGTTGTTGTCGGGTAAATTTGGACCCCTGAACACATCCCTCCCTTGTAAAGGAACACAAAGCGATAATTTCATGATCATCGCCCCTCAATAGTTGTCTAGGGAGTGATAGTCCCCTTTTTATCACACTGTGGACATAGTAATAGGGGCGATAATCCATTTTTTTAGTGAATTTGGAGCCTTTTTGCTTCTGTTTTATCAGTGTTTTTCCTAAGATATTTGCATTAGAGTCCTATGAATTTGATTTGGGCTTTGCTTGATTGAATTTGAGTAATTATCACATGTTCTTACCTCTTTTGAGTTTGAAAATCCTTCAAATTGTGAAATGTGCATGACTTCCTTGGGCTAACCTGATCCTTTGGTCAAATTTTCTCTTACCCATAGTTTGATCCTCATCAGGAAGGTTTTCAAACTTATTTTATTTTGATTTCAAGACTTTCTAAGTGTTTCACTTGATTTATTTTGAATATTTCTTCATTGATTTGGGATTGCAAGTGTTGCTTTAACCATTGTTTTCGAGCTTCTTATGGTCTTCTTTGGAAAGATTTTGATCCTTTGAGTGTTTGAAGCTCTGTGGTCTTATTGCAATTTGACATTAATCCATGATTCTTTCCTCTCAATTTCCAAGGTTACAAGAAGTGGTATTCTCTACTTTCCATTTGTGTGTTCTTGTTTGAACTTGTGTTAGAAGGATTCTGACATTTGGATTCTTTGAGTTCTTTCTTCAGTACATGTTTTGTTTGGATTTTTTTCTTCGTAATCCTTTTCCTCGACATTGAAATATTTAATTGAAAGTACGGGATAAGAAAGCATGTCATTTGAAATAATTTCATTCCATTTAAAAGAAAACAATAATTCTTGCATTCTAGTTAGTGGGTGGAGCATTTTTTATCTTCCATTTAAAAAAAAATCCCCCTCATGGTCGGGGGGGCAGGAATCATGTATCCTACAGTTTTTTTGACTCATATACCAAACACCTTTTGCATTCAAAGAGTAATTCATGTTTCTTGCATTCAATGTTACACTTGTTTCTTTCCTTGAAACCTCTTGCTCCTTTATGTAGATAAGCTTCATCGAAACTAAATATTGCATTACATTCATTTTTTATTTTGAGGTCTTCTTGGAGTCAGAGTGATAACATCATAATTTTCACTTCCATTTACCATTTTGAGTAACAAAAATAAATAAATAAAAAAGAGCATAATCTAAAATCAATTAGACTTTGCTTTTTTATAGAAAACCAACAAGTCTAGGATTTTAGAGCTTTGATTGTAGGGTGGAGAGTAAATTCTCCAAGGCCACTGAAACAAGACTGTAGAACACTAAAAAGTGAAACAATACAACTATTGTATAGGAATATATGGGAACCCCCTCTAACACAAGGGATAAACATGAGGTCACATGTGGAAGAGAGACAAAGCTTACCCCTCCAAAACTTGATCAATCATAGTGGAAAGAGCGTATATTGGGGGTTTTTCTTGAATGTTTCTAGTTCATTTGGTCTCAGTGCTTCATGAATATAGAATCTATTCAAGGTCCACATGAGTATTACTGATCCACTTTTCTTCAGTCCTCTTGAAGAGATTCATACTTTGTTAATATACCCATATGTTCGGTTCTGACTCTCGATTGTAACCCCCATGGAGACCGACTGCGAGTTGGTAACCCTAGTAACCTTTCCTAGGTATCTACAAAGGTGACTGTGGGTTTCCCACAGTACCTAGGATAGAAATCATATCACACTTTTAGTAACCTTGGAGGGTGACCCCATAAAGCGAGGGTTTCTTGCACCAAGAAGGGATGTTATGTGGAGGTCGGGGTAACTGTTTCTCATAACTTCATTGACGACCTCATCTTTTGTCTCCGAAAGATCCTTACTTCCATTTTTCCCTGTTACAAGGGAGTTTTTTTCTTGGTATTATCTTATAAGGAATTTGGTAGTATGTTATCTTTGATTTAGTGACCTTAGGTTGAGTGTGTGTCTATGAAAACATTTCCTGGGACTACTAACCAAGGAACTCCTTTTCATGGGGAACCTTTTTTTTTTCCTTGTTTTGGAAACATTGGTCCTCCCTATATTGCTACATTGAGTCTTCCTAGATTCACCATAGGGTTACCAGTATGGTTTTTTTCCACTTTGATCCCAAATGATCTTGGTGCTTCGAATGCAATCCCTCCACCCCAAGAACATCAACCTCATGTTGACCCTTTTTCTTCTTCTCCCGTTGCATCTTCTTCCCTTTCTTCTTCTTCGCCCAGTGAAAGTCTTAATGCTAGTAACCAGGAGGCTCAGAAGAAGAATAAAAGGAAGAACAAGAATAAGAAAAATAAGAAAGGGGGCATTCAACCAACCATTGATAATCATGTTGATCATGTTGGGAGTGTTGATGATATTAACAAGTATACCAACACACATCGCACGCCCAAATCCCCTTGCAGGATTTGTAATGGTGACCACCTTCTTAAGCATTGCCTTGGTATTCCAAAGGTTTTATAAGTGTGGTCTCATGGTTCTCAACAAACCATGTCACAAGCCATTGCAGGTCATGTTGGTGACAACCCATCAACCAATAATCATCAGGATGGGGGAAAAAGGGTCAAGTCAAGATTCCTTGTTGGTTATGCTGAGAAATGCACCAAACTTACCTTTTCCTTCGTATGGATGAAGCTTTGAAATTACTCAAAGACATTGTTATTTCCGAGCAACAACCTCCATTTTCCTCCCATGAACCTTCTCCCAACCAACCATTGGTTGATGAAGTGGTCGGTTTGATTCCATCCTCGGTCAATCCCACTCTCCCCTTGAAGAGTGAAGTTAATAAAGTGGTCGGTCCAATAAAATCCTAGATTGATCCCACTCTTCCCTTGGAGAGCGAAGTGGATATTTGTCAAGTCTTTCTTGTCACTTCATATTCCTGCAGACAAGGGGGAATTTCACCCATTTCAACAGAACCCCCTCCAAATACTGAGGTCATTTACTTTGATTGGAATAGTCTAATGAAGCATCACCTTCCTTCTTACTTTCCTTTCCAAATTACCATACAAGTTTGTGATAATATCATGATACATAGCACTATTGTTGACGAAGGTTCTTCTATTAGCATTCTAACCTCAACTTGTTGAGAAGATATGGGTTCCCCTTAGCTTATGTCAGTCACCCATCATCTATGGAATTTTAATAGAATACCTAGAAAACCTTTAGGGATCCTTCCTTAGCTGCCCAACACCTTAGGAGGGAAAACTATAAGTATTGATTTTATTATAGTCCAGGGCCCATTGGAATTTAATTTTCTCCTTGGGTGGGACTATGTTTACGCTATTAAAGTTGTCGTGTCTAAACTCTTTCGAGTGATGCATTTCCTTCATAATAGAAACATTGTGACCATTGAAAAAATTTCATTCGTTGGTTGTGATGTGAATGTCAAACATTTGACTGCCCTGAATGTTCCTTATGTAAATGGTATCCCTCCCACCACACGTGAATTGTGTGGCATCATGTCCCATGTGTTCAACTATTGATGAGAAGGAGCCTCTCACTCTATGCTCACCTTCTTTGGACTTATATCCAGTAATTGGCATGATGAACCACTCAATAGAGGATTTGAATCCTTATCTTCCCCTTGTTAACCCTATTGAGTCCCTTGACATGTATTCCTTCCAGAGTGTTTTTCTTCCATATGATGAAGACCTATTGGAAGCCATGGTCAATGGTTTTGATAAAAGTTCTTATTTCTGTATCAAGCTCGTTAAAAAATGAAACGAAGAATTTCAAGAAAACTTATCGTTTTTGTGTCAAGATCATTAAAAAATGAAACAAATGACTATAAGCATAGTTACTTTCTTGTGTCAAGCTCGTTAAAAAATGAAACAAAGAATTTCGAGCAAAGTTTTCATTTCTGTGTCAAGCTCATTAAAAAATGAAACAAATACCCATGAGCATAGTTCCCTTTCTATGTCAATCTCGTTAAAAAATGAACCAGATACCCATGAGCATGGTTCATTGTTCGTGTCAAGATCGTTAAAAAAGGAAACGGAGCCCCCTCTAATTGAGTCGACTCTTCTACTAGATCTAGTACTTGAACCTTCATTTCCTCCACCTGTGTCAGTTGATTTTCTTTCTTCCTCCCTCTTTGGTGAACCTATTCCTATTAGTATCCAGGAGTCTAATAGTGTGTAGAAGAAGAGTCGACGGATGAAACAAAGCTTGGGGGGTATGTCTCCAGCCTCTAGACATCATGTTGGAGTTAAGCCACTAGCTTCTGCCGATCATGCTGGGGGAAAAGTACCAACCTATGGACATCATGCTGGGAGGAAAAACCGCTAATGGGTATCACTCAAGCATATTTTCATTCTTTGTTTCAAGTTCATCTAAAAATGAAACCGACCCAGAGCACATTTTATTCTCTGTTTCAAGTTCGTCTAAAAATGAAACCTACCCCGAGCATAGTTTTATTCTCTGTTTCAAGATCGTGTAAAAAGAAAAAGACCCCAATAAAAACTCACTTTCTGTGTCAAGATCGTTAAAAAATGAAACAAATACCCATGAGCATAGTTCCCTTTTTGTGTCAAGCTCATTAAAAATTGAAACAGATACCCATGAGCATAGTTCCCTTTTTGTGTCAAGCTCATTAAAAACTGGAATAGATACCCATGAGCATAGTTCCATTTCTCTGTCATGCCCATTAAAAAATGAAATAGATATCCATGAGCATGGTTCATTTTCTGTGTCAAGCTCATTGAAAAAAGAAATGGACCCCCCTCCAATTGAGTTGAGTCTTCTACTACATCTAGTACTTAAACTTTCATTTCTTTTGCCTATGTCAGTTGATTGTCTTTCTTCCTCCCTCTCTGGTGAATCTATTCCTATTAGTAGCCAACAGTGTAATAGGGTGTAGAGGAAGAGTCGGTGGATGAAACGAAGCTTGGGGGGTATGTCTCCAACCTCTGTACATCATGTTGGAGTTAAGCCACTATCTTCTTCCGATCATAATGGGGGAAAAGTACCAACCTCTGGACATCATGCTGGGAAGAAAAATCGCTAATATGTATCACTCGATCATAGTTTCATTCTATTTTTCAATCTCGTGTAAAAATGAGGCCGACCTCGAGCACAGTTTTATTCTGTTTTTCCAGTTCGTGTAAAAATGAAACTAACCCTGAGCATAGTTTTATTCTTTGTTTCAATCTCATGTAAAAATGAAACCAACCCCAAGCATAATTCTCTTTTTGTGTCAATATCATTAAAAAATGAAGTAGACAATTGAGCATATTTTTATCACTTTTTTGGGCTCGTAAAAACTATATGAAAAATGAACTCTTTGAAGTACAACCGAGCATATTTTTATCAGTTTTTTGGGCTTGTAAAAACCATATGAAAATGAACTCTTTAGAGTACAACCGAGCATATTTTTATTACTTTTTTGGGCTCGTAAAAACTATATGAAAAACAAATTCTTTGGAGTCTCCTTTGAGCTCTTTTTAGACTCCCTAAACATGAATAGATTTTCGAGTGAGATTGTTTCCTTTCACACTCGTTAAAATGATTTGAAAGGGCATCTATTCGGTGTAATTTTAACCATTTTTTGGACCAGATGGACTAATTATGAAAAATGAATACTCTAGTCAACCTTGGATAGAAGAGTTCTCCCTTTTATTATTTATACCTTTTTAGGCTCAGGGGACTAATTTATGAAAAAGAACACCATTGGAGTCTTCTTTAAGACATTTTGAGACTCTCTAAACATGAAAAGACTACCAATTTTACCTTCTTTGGGCTCGTAAAATTATGCATTGAAAGACCCATATGGGATATATGGGATCAAACCCCTCCTTTTTTAGGTTTGTTAAACATGTGATGAGGGACTCATAAAATATGAGTTATACTGAGCATATGTTATCCTCCTCAATCTTGCTAAAAAAAAAGAGGTACTCACCGTCCATGGTGGGGGAAAAATTGAGGGAAGTGGGTCAAGTTTTTGGAAAGAATTATGGCAGTTGTTTGTTGTCTGCCTTGAACATGGAACATGTTTTCATCTTGTATTACAGTTGGGTAATCTTCTTGTATCTGAGTCACACCCATCCTATGAGTCATTATACTCCTTCGGCTCACCCAAAGAGTGCCCTAGTTATCATCACACTATGTTTTGGTCTATATCTAAATCACGTCAATGCTACCAAGTATTTTGTTGTGCCTCAAAATTTTCAAGGGAATTTTTAACCCAATTCAACCATTCTTCAGTATTACCAAGTTTCATCCTAGTGTCAATCTGTGCTCATTTAATCCATAATCTTACATCACTTTCCTATGCCGGTTTCATGTCGATGATGGGGGAAACATCATGACCCTCCTTTGATGAGTTTGTTCATATCCACTCTAACACACTACTCGGGAATTAGGATTATAAATCAGTTAGTACCTTGGAACATGCATGCCTTCGAAAGTAGGTTTACATCAT
>SNQJ01S0056498.1:50712-62340 GCA_010110895.2 Picea sitchensis | reverse complement strand
AGGGCTTACATATTGTAATATGACTATATTAACATCTTTTTGGTGGCATTTAACGGTAAAAATCCTTGTAATCTTTTAGCTCAAATGCAGTGCCAATGGGACTTCGCCCACAAAATCTCAATAAATCTAAATGCTTATCTTATCCAAGCTTTTAGTAGTGATTATTGAGTCCCAACCGTAAAGGTTGTATAGGATTGGGGCTAGACCTGCAAAGGACTACTTTCTAAAACTTCATTCATAGAATTTCAAACATAAATTTTCCTTTTCGAAGAATAATGACCACACTACAGTCGATGTGCCAGGCATGTTGATATACGACATCAGGAGTTGTAAACAACGAAGAATTTAACGTATTACAGATCAAATTTTCACAATTCAAGAATAATGAAAGTGCAGAATTTTCTTCATTCAAAGAGCTAGATATTCACGAAGATAATGAGATAAGAGAGCTCAAGATTCTTAAGAAAAAACCTTGTGTGTAAATCGATAATAGTACAAACCTAAAGATTCAAAATATGAAATCTTTACACTCATCCAGTTAAAAGCTTATAAGAAGATCGAACCTAAATACTCAAAATTTCACTGACTCTTCAAATGTCTCCACGTTGAGCTTCATTGACAGGGTTTTCAACGGAATAAACGTCTATGCTGCTAAAATTAAAGTGTCGAAAATCAAGAGTCTCCACGACATATGTGCACTGTAGAACAAGGCCCATACACTTTCAAACCTTGGTTCTATTTTATGGTGTTTTTTTATATTAATTTGATATATAGATCACTTAAAGGAACATTGTTGTTGATTCTATTTTATCAATATAAGAAGAGATGGAAAAAATTGTTTGCACCTGGAGGAGAAACTCTCTTTAAGTTTTAAGTTTTATGGGCAATCATGCTAACCTTTCAATACATTTAGTAGAAGATATTGAATTAGTTGGTGTCTAATGACTAAATGGATATTTTTCTTAAAAACCATGCATTTATATTGAAAAATACATATTCCAAAGTTTGAATATAAGGATGATATATTTTTATAAAATCATTCTAATTTGCAAATTCACAACATGTTTAATGTTAATGCACTACTTATATAAAAACCAAAAACATGGTAGAAAACAAAAGATAATTTTTACAAATGAAAACTTATGACAAGACAAAGAATAATCATAAAATGATTATTTCCCAATAAATAGATTATATATGACCAAAATGTTTTATCGTCTTACTTTAAGTAAAAAAAAATCATTATTTTCCAATAAATAGATTATACATGACCAAAATATTTTATAGTAGATTTTTTTCATGCTTTACATGATGATAATAATATTTTGATAGGAAAATTGGTGATAGACAAATACTAATGAGAGAGAGAAAATAAATCATTGTTATATAATTTTGATGCAACAAAATATTATGTGAACTTATATGAATAATAAAAAAAGGAGATGAAGAAATTACGATATTTTTAAAAAAATATTTGAGGAAAAACATTATTTTATGGATTTCCCCTAAAAAATATTACACTAATATGAATTAAAAGAATGCATATTAGATCAATAGCATGTAACTTCAAGATTCCTAGAGTTTAAAAGACATTTTGATACATTATACTTATAACCTCCAATATATGTTAAAGACATGTTGATACATTACACTTATACCCTCCAATATATGTTAAGGACATCATTTATAGGTGGATAAGGTGTATGAAAAGAGGTTGACAAAGAATTTGAATTTTTTCCACCAAATACTATATATGATCAAACATGGTTTCTTATACTATGCATAATTAAAGAAGTTCTTCCACCAAATACTTTATATGACTAAACACAATTTCTTATACTATAAGTACTTAAACATAAACGAATGTGATATTTCCATAATTTTTGTTACTTATATCATATAATATAGATAAAACTTATTAATAATTTTTTATTAGAAGATTAAATTTTTATATTTTATGGGATTTAGATAGGAAGGTTATTATTTTAATCAATCCTTTTGAGGATTAAAAGATTTTGTAAGTTGTATAGAAGGTATACAAAAATAAGTAATGCCTACTAATGATATTATGATATTATTGAGAACTTTGTCATCTTTTACATCATAAATTGTGATAATAATATTTTACATTAAACTAAGTGAATCCAATCTAAGATGCTCCATCTATTAAGTTAAATTAATGTTGATTGGTAGCCAGATGAAAGGAACATCAACTAACCAAATTACATAGTTTGAATTTATAAACAATGAAAAACATGCATCACAAACAAGCAATTTTGATTAAGACAAAAATGATATTTATGTGTATATTGAGTGTAAAACATGCATCATAAAAGAACAATGCAGAAACAATAATATTTAGATATATAAACAATATAAATGTGCATCATAAACCAAAATCATTCTCTCATTGGAAAACATATATTTAGATTTATAAAGAAGAATAAACTGTAATCACTTCAAGTGATACAAGAATATTTTTTAGTCTATATACATTACAAACTTGTATTAAGATTAGACTTTCAATCCTTATCAAGAATAAATCAAAACATATATTTAGATTTATAAGGAAGAACAAACTGTAATCACTTTAAGTCATACAATAATATTTTTGAGTCTATATACATTACAAACTTGTATTAAGATTAGATATTCAATCCTTATCAAAAATAAATCAGAATTATTCATGATTACATAAAGATATTTAAATTTATAGACAATAACTTTAAATATATTGAAAATGAACATAGAATCATTTAAATTGTGGATTATTAATATGATTAAAATTTATAAAAAAAAAAAAGATTTTTAGTATCTTTTAAAGGTTTAAAAAAAAAAAAACTAAATTCATAAAATTAAAATAATATTATGTATCATAACTGAGAATAACAATATTTTACATTAGTTAGATTATGATTTAGGGATAATTCAAGTTTCATGTATTATACCTTCTTAAAATTTGAAAATTCTATTTATTAGTTTTATTTATTTTACTTTTATTACTTCTGCATTCTCATTCCCTAGTTTAAAGAATATGCTAGTTTAAAAAATAAAAAACTATATGAGCCAAGTTGCTGGCCAGAAGTTTCCATCCAAAGAGATCGGTTGCTCTCCTCCATAAAGATCAATTTCTCTCCATTCTAAATACACCACTTATTTTCTGAATTGACTAAGCCTTACAAACGTGTTCGAGGATTGTTTTAGACAAGATTTAATTTATGGAGTAAGTTAACTAGGAGTAATCTACCTTCTTTTCAGGGAAAAAAATGGGCATGAATCCAGTCAGATTTTCAGGGATAGTTTGTGTTTGGCATGGATTAAAGTTCCATGTATTTCAGAACTTTACTTTTGAGGTTTTGCTTCATTTTAAACCAATCCAGATGCTCAAAAAATTAATCAAACTTCTAAATAAACAAGAAATTTAAAACTGCATATATGCCAGAAAAATAACTCAGACCAGAGACTCATCTCCCCCAGTAAACTGGACGCAGGTTCTTGAATGTGCTATTAACGACACAGCTTCAACGATGTACTATCAACTACTGCAGATGATGTACAATATTTTCTCAGTCCACGCCGCAGAAGTCCCATCATAATACGTCGAATCAAAACGGTCAAATTCACCAGAAATTTAAAACCGCCCTATCGAATACAAACGGTCAAATTCACCAGAAATTTAAAAAAAAAAAAGACTAGGTTAATTCGGAAGCAATTTTTCCTCTCGACTTACCTTTTTCGCGGGTCCTCCAACTGTGCGGTTTTAGACCAATCCAAAATTTTGATCAATTTTTGAACATTTTCGTTGATCTAAAACTGGGACAAAGCCCTGGAATAAGGTTTTGCTCCGAGTTAACCTACTCTATTAAAAAAAACGCCCTATCGAATCAAAACGGTCATGTCCACCAGGAGTAAAAAAAAAATTGCCCAATGGAATCAAACGGTCAAGTTCATAACTACTCAGAAAGCATCCTATCGAATAGAGCGATTCGAGTGACTCATACAGTGCCAAACGGATATACTATCTTTCATCTACGCCGCTGAGGTCTATTCTTGTTCGTATTCTCGAAGGTACATCCTATCGATTCGAGCAGGTCTGGAATTTCAAATTTATGTTATCTGTCAAGTGAAAATTTGGTGACTGTTATTTAGTTTTTAGGGCAGTCATTATTTT
Source organism: Picea sitchensis (assembly GCA_010110895.2). Lineage (NCBI taxonomy): Eukaryota > Viridiplantae > Streptophyta > Pinopsida > Pinales > Pinaceae > Picea > Picea sitchensis. The sequence continues at coordinate 58,169 of SNQJ01S0056498.1, read as the reverse complement.
ATGTTTTTGACAGATTCACAGGTGTCAAAAAATTTTTGTTGTTATATAGATTTTAATTTCTAAAATTTCCAAAAAAAATAAGATTTGTTTTGGTAGGAAAATAAAAACATATTTGTTGCAAATTGTAAGTCAACAGTAGTGGCTAAGCCTAAATTTTACATCTAACCTTTGAGTAAATCAGTGAATAGTAGTAGCTGAGCCAAATTTTACATTTAACCTTTGAGTAAATCAGTGAAGCGTAAGCAAACTAAGAATAAGAATAGTGATACATCAAATTTCATTTACTGTTTCATTTACTCTTAGAACTAACCTCTATCAAATTTATAATTGCGATAGGTTTCAAAGATCTTAAGTAAGATAAGTACCTACCAGAAATTATGACAGATACCTTACCCAGTAAAATGTAGATTTGACTGGTTCGGATTTTACATGCCTATAAATATTGCCGTCCAAATTTGATATGTAACTGTCAAAAACGTCTTAAAATGAAAAAAACGTCCTGGGGAAGGTCAATTTCAGGTCAAATTCCAGGCATGGATTCGAGTGACTCATATACAGTGCCAAACGGATGTACTATCTTTCATCTACGCCGCAGAGGTCTATTTTTGTTCGTATCCTCGTAGGCAGCTCGAAGGTACTTTCCATTTGCATATAATTAGCACAATCCGTAAAATTTATTCCATCATATTTAACAAAACTGTGAGTGCCCAAAGCGACGGAATGGTAAGCGATACTTGGAAGCATTGCTAATATACTGTTTTCTCAGGAAAACAATACCTAGAAAATGGTTTTCTTATTAAATTGCTTTGCTGTTTTGCAGATTATCAACAGTACTGCTCAGAAGAGAGAGACGCCGCCCACATTTCCGTGCGGTGCTTGCAAGGTCAACAGAAAGAAATGTACAGAGAAATGCGTTCTTGCCCCATATTTCCCGCTGGACGATCCCCAGAAGTTCCTGTTGGTACACAGAGTGTTCGGAAATGGAAATGTCATTAAATTACTAAAGGTAAGTTCAATTGCTTGCAGTATGGGGTCAACAGAGGCAGGGATAGTTGAAATGCAAATTATCGTTGTGTTGTTTTGGGACCAATTTAGTATGATCATCCATATTGTTTTTTCACTTTCAATTCTAAATTTTTGAGAAAATATTGTTGAGAGAAACTTCCAATTGTCCATTTACTTTGCTGTAGTGTATGAGGAATTTAGAGAGAGTGATATGATAATTGTTTGGTTGAGATGAGTAGGCTTACTTGTGCGATCTTGTTCTCCTCTTATGCTGGACAGGACATACTGTGTAGATGCATATAAGGCTATACTGAAAATGGTTTTTAACTTTTCCTAAAGGATTTTAAACCCAATTTACACATTAATACACACTCAATCACCTAGCTGCTGCTTGCAGCGAGATCACAATCCACCAGATTTTATGGTGGATTGATTTCTTCCGCACCTGCTTAAATGTTTTTTAGTTCCTATTGAAGGATTTTAAACCCAAATTTCCACATCAATACACACTCAACAACCAAGCTTCACAATCCACCAGATTTTATGAAGGATTGATGGTGTGCTCATCCGTTATGTTGTTACAGGATATTCCGGCCGAGCAAAGAGGTGATGCAGTGAACAGCATAGTGTACGAAGCAAGCCAAAGAATTCGAGATCCTGTCCATGGCTCTGTAAGAGTAATTAATGATCTTCACAAAAAATTGGCAGAGCTGGAATCGCAATTGGATTTCACCCAAGCACAGCTTGCTAACATTAGTATGCAACATGCTAATCTCTTAAGCCTGGTTACAAACTATGATCAAGCTTTGGTACCACATTTTTACGATGCCTCACTGCAGGAGAGTGAAGACACTGGCACAATCCCGCATGCTTTAGGTGACGTTGTTGATCCTCTGCAGCTATGGGAGCCACTCTGGCCATAAACACGAGAAATCTTATGATGTTTTTCTCTGTTCCTTCTTTTCTCCCGACCTCGTTAATCCATGTATGTAAAAACTGTATGTCTTCCATTAAATATGATTATGTTTCCACCACTGCCAGTTGCAGCTCCACATTGTAGCACTGTGATTCGATCCGAGTTTCTGTTCCAGAAGTTTTAGGAGAATTTCTTCAATTATTGTTCTAAATTTATGAAAATAAATGTGCCTTTGATTATTTAAGTGAAAATGAAGACTGTATGTGAAAATGAATATTGGATTTTATACATTTGATGGGAATGCATCGCATTACAATAAAAACAAGGGTGAGCTTCTATGCAGCTAGTCCTTGCCTCAGTGAGAACGACCGAATCGTCCAAAAGATTAATCAGTTTTAGGAGTGGGCAGTTTCAATTTTAGGAGATGTGTGTAGTAAAGAGATTCTACTACTAGATTATAAGCTAGATGCATCGAGAAATACAAATTAACAGATTGCTCCAATCCACAAGAATGGGCTTGTTGCCAACCTAATTAAAATGAAGCGTGTAGAGTATAACAAAGCAATGAAGGTTCTATATGCGGATTGCACTTTATAGAACTAGAGCACCATGCCCAAGATCACTCACAAAATAAAAGTGGTTCAATAGTATGCTGGGTGTGAAAAATGTTGCTTGCCTCCAGCATAATAGGGACAATTCAGTTGCGAACAACAAGTGAATGACTATTTAGATGGAAATGTATTAACCATATTAATGTGAGAGACATGAGAAGATTAAAGTTATGAATGGTTAATGATAAAATGGGAAGGTAGAGTATAATACATAAATATTCAATTATACATAATCTGAATATATTTGGACTCTATTATATAGAGTTCATGGGTTGTTATCAGATCTAACTTATTCTAAAGATAAATGGAGAGGTTGAGATATTCTCTAACCGCACAAAAAATAAGGATCTCACCAATCCAAGTCTCTAACAACATCCTAAGCATAGGATCACACAATTCACATAGAGATTGACTCTACTTCTCAATACATTAGCAAGCATATCACATAAGTAGGAATTATATATTCCAACACTCTCCCTTAATGACTAATATAAATATCTATGTGGTCATATCTTCATCTGCNAGCATAGGATCACACAATTCACATAGAGATTGACTCTACTTCTCAATACATTAGCAAGCATATCACATAAGTAGGAATTATATATTCCAACACTCTCCCTTAATGACTAATATAAATATCTATGTGGTCATATCTTCATCTGCCTCCTCTTGTACCTGATTATTGACATCCATATAAAAAGAAATCCATCTATCGGAATACATGGATCATCAGTTGTTGTAACAGCTTTCTCAGGAATCCTTTTCAGTGACATGGTTCATTCAAGCATTCTTCCTCATACCTCCCCCTTCATCACATCATCCTCAACCTGGGTTTTTTTCGGCTTAACGAGAACCATGCTCTGGGTTTTCTAGGAATACCCTCAACCATGCACCAGGTTTTCTTGGATTACCTGTGACCATTCTCTGGGTTTTCTTGAATTACCGTCAACCATAGACCCTCAAGTGGTTTTGATCACAAACCATTTTTTACATAGTGATTTTTAGATATCACTAACTTTTCACATTAGAAGAGTATATAATAGCTAGATACATAACCTATATCAGGAACATACTTAAATATTATCTAAGACCATTACATCAAAATATCATAGACTTCAAAATATCATAAACTTGCTTTCAATTACATGTGTGACTCAACTTGAAATAATTTAAATAATTACATGTGTGACTCAACTTGAAATAATTTAAATAGGATAACTATACACACCTTCCGAAAAAACAAAAAAATCACATTGTGTAAAATTGAAGGCTGTGTGAGTTTGACAGAATTGGCAAGTACACCTCAATTCGCTCTAACACATCGCTTTGACTTTCAACTTTGACCTTCCAACCGTCACTGACCTACTCAACAGACTTCCGCTTCAAATCAATTTTCATTTGAGCATCGATCGCCCCACACAGGTGAAGAATATTGCAACTGCCGACTAATAGTGGCTTTCGCTTTGACTTTCAACTTTGACCTTCTAACCGGCACTGACTTACTCANTACTCAACAGACTTCCGCTTCAAATCAATTTTCATTTGAGCATCGATCGCCCCACACAGGTGAAGAATATTGCAACTGCCGACTAATAGTGGCTTTCGCTTTGACTTTCAACTTTGACCTTCTAACCGGCACTGACTTACTCAACAGACTTCCGCTTCAAATCAATTTTTGATTTGAGCATCGATCGCCCCACACAGGTGAAGAATATTGCAACTGCCGACTAATAGTGGCTTTTGCGCCACGCGGATCATCTCTTCACAGTGTCGTTGTCTCTTCTTTGCAACAACGATTCCTCATCTTACAAGAAATCCCAGCTTCCACGCGCACCCTCTGACAAAAATAACAGTCATAAGAAGGGTTCTCAACCCTTACAGAATCGGTTATCAATCATACTTCAAGAGCATCCATCCATCGCATCCCTTCAGCTAGTTTGTGGATCGATCCAGCGACATCTCTCACGGCCAATGCAACCTGCAATCTCAACGCCAGATATATGCAGAATTGTCTACTCAGCTCCACGCTAGACGCAGCAGCTCACACTTAAGTCCAGACTCCAAGCAGCAACAAAGAATTACACCAGGTTTAACACTCTTTCTGTATATGGACGCGTTCTCTTGTCAGCAGGCTGTCCATGTAACTTCTCTCCACGACCAAACGCAGGAGAAGACCAAGTCTGCTTGGCATTTACCAGCAATAATTTCACACAACAAATTCTTCTCACACTCTATTCTACTCTCCATGCTTCATCAAGTATGAGTACTTTCACACCCATCATGCATTGAGAACCTGCAATGATGCCCAACGAAAGCATTTCCTCCAAGAACAGGAAATTCATCTTTGTCGATTTTCCTCCATTCACAAACGTCAGCTACAAAGACTCCTCCTTCCATGTTGTTTAGGGACAAATTCCTTGTTACAGGCAACGCTTGTCCATCATATAGTCAACACGCTTCCTCTGATTTTGAAATGATAGGTCAACACGGTTCCTCTGATTTTGAAATGATAGGTCAATTTGTCAGGATGTAATCATTTCACCGCCCTTGTGCAAATGGTGAATCGGTGGCCGTCTTGACCCTTCAATACTCAAGGATTAAGCACCAATCATAAATTTGTCTTACATTACTTTAAGCGGTGGCCGCCTTAACGTTTGAAGACAACCACACACCATCACCGCCTTGATTAAACTCTTTAGAAGATCAAAGGGGGGAATTTGTTGGTGTTTAAATACCACAGTTGAATTGTACTCTGTAGATATGAGCTTGAAAGAAATTTTTTGAATTGAATTAGTTATTTCAGTGTTTGGAGGTGTACTCTCTGTTTACACTTTGTTTCTTTTTTAGTTCGTAAACTCTATTCAAAGTTTTTCTTCTCCTGGTCATTTGCCATCTGGTGCTTTCCAACACGCAGATACCCCAAACCTTACAGTGCTGAGCTCACGGCTTGTTCCCGATATCACAACTCACGAAAATCTGTTCCATTTCATTTTTTGTGCTAAGTGCTTCCAACCGCCGAGACTCGAAGTCCTGGGCCCCACGACCTTCTCGCAATATCGCAACTCGGGGGTTGTTCCACTTTATTTGTGGAGGGCGCTTCCAAGTGCCGATACTCGAAAACCCGAAAGAGTTGGGCCCACCGCCTTCTCGCGATTTCGCGATTCGGCAAATTATTGGGGTGTTTTATTTTGCGTCGAGCGTCTATAAATGCCGAACCCCGGGTGTCGACGTGCCTCCGCTTTTCACATTTGGTATCAGAGTTGTCATCCTTCCTACATGTGCTTAATTCATTGTAGATTGTTCCTGTTGGTGCCCAAATTTTATTGCACTAGAGGTTATTTGATTTCCTTCAAATTTTTATAAATGGTTGCGTCTGGTAGTAGCTCTTCTCATGTTCAGGTTCTTGTACTGAGCGAGAAGTCATATAATTCTTGGTATATTCAAATGAGGACGATTTTGCGTTCTCAGGATTTATGGACTTATGTCATTGATGGTTATGTTGAGTCAGCCGATGCAGCAACAAAACTTGCTCTCTTTAATGTTGACCGTATTTTACTGAAGGAAAACAGGAAGAAGGATAACAAGGCTCTTGGATTAATCCAGCAAGAGTTAAATGAATCCATTTTTATGAATATTTCCAGTGCTGCATCTTCGAAGATGGCTTGGGACATTCTTGAAACATATTATCAAGGAGTGTCCAAGTGAAGACAGTCAAGTTGCAGAACTTGAGAAGGGACTTCAAAAATCTGAAAATGAAGGATAATGAAAGTGTTGATACTTTCATGACTCAAGTGATGAGTGTTGTGAACCAGCTCAGGAAGTATAGAGATGACGTTGAGAATAAGAGAGTTATTCAGAAAGTGCTAAGAAGTTTACCTAAGAAGTTTGAACCTGTAGTTGTACCCATAGAGGAATTTAAAGATTTAAGTCTAATGCAAATTGATGAGTTAACTGGTTCCCTTGTTGCTCATGAATGTAGGATATCTAGATATGAAGAAGGATCATTGGAGCATGCTTTCAAATCCCAACTGCATATTACCAGAGGCAGAGGTAGAGGAAGGTTTTATAGTCGTGGAAGAGGAGGTTGATCGTCTGGTCGAAGGGACAAAAGAACTGAATCAGTGTCTAAGGAGAAGTCCCAACAGAATCTTCTTTATTTAAGAGGGAGCAACAACAAACCCTGTCAGCAAGAAAATCAGAGGTATGATAAATCTAAAGTACAATGTTATTATTGTAAGAAGTTTGGGCATTTTGCTAACAAATGTTGGAAGAAACATGCAGATGCTGGAAAGCAGTCTGCACATATTACACATGAGTCTGAGGATCATCAAAATCCAATGTTTTTAACCTGTAATGTCACTCGGGAAAGTGCAAATGATATTTGGTTTTTGGATAGTGGTTGCAGTAACCACATGACTGGCAATAAGGATTTATTTTCATTTATTGACAATAGTATTCAGTCTAAAGTAAAACTGGGAAATGACTGTAAGATTACAGTTAATGGTAAAGGTGTAGTTCCAGTTTACACTAAGGATAATCAGAAAAGAAATATTGATGATGTTTATTTTGTGCTTGGTCTAAAATGCAATCTTATTAGTGTTGGAAAACTGATGGAGGAAAAGTCCAAAGTGTTCTTCAAGAATAAGGTATGTACAATCTATGATAAATTTCTCAGCAAACAATTGATCGCAAAAGTCTAGATGACCAAGAATAGAATGTTTCCACTTGTTATGAGAAATGATTTGAGTGGTTCTTTGAATGTTTATAAAGATGGAAGTTTAGATGAATCTTGGTTATGGCATTTGAGATATGGTCATTTACATTTTGGTGGCTTAGATCCGTTACAGAAGAAATAGATGGTAAAGGGGTTACCTTGTATTCAACAACCTGCAAGCTCTTGTGAGAGTTGCATACTTGGAAAA
>SNQJ01S0056498.1:6802-35825 GCA_010110895.2 Picea sitchensis | reverse complement strand
AGTCAGTTCTCTGGTTGTATTTTGGTTTGCATGTAGCCGACTCGGGAGAGTCTTTTCCTATATAAGGATGTAATCCGTCTTCGTTTAATATTAAGAAGTGAGCGTAGCCTCACCGTGTTTGTTTGCCCCGCATATTTTATCTGTTTCCTCGCCCAGAGAGGGAATCCAAACCCATAGACTGATACAATTATCCTTACTACTATCACGAATTTTCAAGTCATATTTTCCCCACGCAGCTAGAACCTAGATTAACTGAATGTCTAGACACATCGTTTTGGTTTCATCATCAGACATTGAATATTTAACACCAAACTCACGAGCTTCATAACTCACAACAACATTTGGAGTTTTATCACTCACAAGGAAAGGCTCGCACGTCTGAGGGATGGTTGAATTGCATGAATTCCTCTCCCTTTCACGATCTATTCACAAATCCTCCTCTCTCCTATCATACTCATATAGAAGAATTTTTTTTTCATCTCGTCGATCCTCAAAACGACTATATCCAATGCTTAGACGATCTATCTGACTTCCAACGCTACCACCATAGCCTATATCCCAAGAAGCACCAATTATAGGGCCTTTTCCCGGGCACAAATCCTCCTCTCTCCTATCATACTCATATAGAAGATTTTTTTTTTCATCTCGTTGATCAACGACTATATCCAATGCTTAGACGATCTATCCGACTTCCAACACTACCACCATAGCCTATATCCCAAGAAGCAACAATTATAGGGCCTTTTCCCCGGCTAAACTTAGGTCCATTATGATTATTAGCAAGAGAACGTCAAGTTAAAGTTTGGTGGAAACCCTTTTTCTTCAAGTAAGTCAAGAATGCTTTCTGTGTTTGTTATTCATTCATAGAATTATTTATTTCTCTTATTTCATTCATGTAATTCTTCATTCTCTCAAGATGGGTGTTTATGTTTTCCATAATGCCTTTATTCTTGGCATTTATAGTTACCATAACGATGCATGTTACCCAATATCACTCATATACCTAACAATTTTCTTCTTCATGCAATTACCAGCTCCAAGATTTGTACAATAGACCAAATATGGTTGCATGTTATCTCTCAACATTCCACTCACATTTCCCTTTTTCTTCCCAAATGCAAAAATTGTCTTCTTTTCCCATTTGTTTTTTTTTCCCATGCATGTTGAATCTCACATTTCCCAAGGTTGAGTGTACTTAGGCCCATGCTCTCAATAACTATGTGAGGTGAGTTTACACACCAACACTCTTACATGTATTCAGTGATTTGTATTTGAAACACTAAAAAAGGAAATAGAAGGTTCATACTAAAATAATTTATAAATATTTCTTAGGATTAATAGACATGTATAATCCCCCCCTTAAACCCATGTCTCTTCTAAAATATTAGCCCCCAAGACTCTCTTTGTTTCCATCTGCAACTGATGTCACATTTTATTTTATTATTTATGATATACATTGTTTACATATTACAATGCTTGGCTCACGACCATACATCATTTTTATAATATAAATAACTAATTTGGAGATTAAAAATGGGGATCTTATAGTTCATTCCCCCTAATCTCTCTCTACTCATTATATAGCCATGGCTTCTCTTTTCAAAATTATCCCATGCCTTCTCCTACCAACAACTACGAGTCTATCTTGTGACATATCCCTTAATCACTCAAGTTGACGAGTTTCTAGTGTTGGTTAGAGAGAATATGAAAACCATGAAAAGAAAGAATGTTTTTTCTTGCAATAGGATGAGAATGGGATAATGAAGGAACATTGTTACCTCTCCCAAGAAAAATTACATATTATGCATTCTCCTTTTTCACGAGGCATACATGCCTTCCTGATACACATGATGAATTCTCATAAAGACACCTCCATTCAACTATAGATAATGAATATTTTCATATAGCATGATAAAAAAGTATTACTTTACCAAGGACATTGGGTGGTATATGTTGGTGCAAGTTTGATCAGACCAGGGTCCTTCTGCCTAAGAAGTTTGATCAGAGAGGGAAAGATTGGACAATAGTACCATCCGAACGACTCAACAATGACTGAATGAATCAATGAATGAACCAACCCTTTACAATTTGTGTTTGTCCCTATATATAAGCTAGGTTATGGCTTATGTCTCAGCTTGCATGCTTTCTTCTTCTATTGCAACCGCTTTTGCTTAGCTCGCGTTGTGTTGTCCTTTTCGCAACTGATTTCTGTTGCTCTTTCTTGCTTTGCTTTGCAGCTTCTTCTGAAGCTTGTGCAACTCATACTCAGTCAAAACTTGTGTGATTCCTTATCCAAAAATTGAAGGGCCCAACAGGATACGACCACAACCCTTGACTCGCCCTTTAGTCAAGTGCTCGCTTCTTTCGCAACTTCCAGGAGAAACTGTTGTTTTCCCTTGTCCTCCTTTTCTTCTTCCTTCTACTCTTATGATTGTGATTTCTCTTTTTTTTTCCTCTTCAAAGGAAGGGCCCAACTCTGGGACCAACTCCAAGGCCCGCTCCCTTACTCCTTGAAAGTTTCCAACTTTATCCTACCACTTCTGGCAAGGAGTGATGCCTCTGCCACAAACTATTGGGTCGCCTATGTACTACACCCCTTTGGCTTGGATGCGACTAACGAGTTCCACTCGGAATGAATTGTTGCATCAACTTGATGCATCTGCATGTACAATGTTTGAATGACAGGTCGGAAGTCACACAACTCTTTCTTTGCTACGGACTGTGCCTCAAAGAGGGCATTCAGTTCATTGTCTGCATGTTGGATCTGGTTGAGTTTTTGTTGTTTCTCCAGCGGATCCATCATGTCTACAACTTCGTCATTCAACACCTAGATATTGGTGTGCAATCCTCCAAGACCTGGTTGCGTCTAGCGATGATGCTCATCCAATCACTGACTTCCTTGAAAATCTTTGGGCATTCTGTTGTGTACTTGTGTAGTGCTTCTCGGGCATTGTATCCTTCCAGTACTATCTTCTACATATTCTCTTGCAGCTTTTGAGGCTAATGCTCTGCTTCTTGCTGAGTTCCTCATAACTCCACTTCCAGATGCTCAACGCGAGTGGCGAGTTATGTACAAGCTCCTTCGAGCAGCTCAATCTGATGCTCTGGTTATCCTGCATCACTAGCTTCGGGAAGTTTGGGTGCAACCTTCTGAATCTCTGGCTAGGCTTCAACAAGCCTTTCTTGCACTCTTTCTAGTCTATGCTCAACCTGGACCTTGGCTTGTCCTTCTTTTTTTGTTGATTCTTGTGCAAGGAATGCTTCCTCCCTTGAGACCTCGGCAGACCTCTTAGCCTACTGGAGCCTTTTCTCCAATTGATCAGTTGATTCTTTGATAAATCCAAATAATTGCGTCACTGACCACTTTGCAAGGTCAGCAGGAGACAGTATTGCGTCCCTGGGTGCTCAAGTTTGCAGTGGAAGTCCACTAGCTGTTGAGTGATATGAAAGAGTCTCTACCTCCTCTTCCCCTACGGATGGTCCTGGCACCAACCTTAACCTTATTCTGGATATGCAGAACTGCAACAACTCTGTGCATTACTGAGGTTTCTAGAGAACCAACTCCATCTGTTCTTGTGGGGACGTCACGCTCTGCTCGGATGTTGATTCTAGTTCCTTCTGAACCTCTGGTATCTCCGACCCATTTCTTGCGTCTGCATCCTACATTGTGCTTTCTTGGCCACCCTCAACCTTGGGCATTGAGGGGATGTGTTGGGCACTTGGAGCTTGTGGTTCCTCCATGGTTTGGGTGTCCTTTTCCAGCACAAGTGGCACAATCTACAATTCTTGGATGTCTGGGCTCGGACCAGTCGATTGTAAGCTTTGCTCTGGTACTTCGAGGTTTGGTCCAGAAAGTTATGGTCTTGTCTTAGGCAATTCCTGGGTTGTTTCTGGGAGTTCTTTCTCCTCTTTCTCTTGTTGATCAAGCTGCATCGGCTCTGGGTTTGTGGTTTGGGGTGGATTGGTGGTTTCTGGGGGTGGCAATTGGGGTTGTGGTGATGACAGAGGGTGCTCAATGATGATGGTGGATGCAAATGTTTTAGGCTCGGGGTCATCATGAATATGGATGATCGGGCCTGCTCTGACCACTGTGCGGGTGCGAGGGACAATCGATGCAATGGGTTGGGGGTTCATATGTTTATTCAGTGAAACCTCGATTCTGAGCTTCTTCATTGCTAGTTCGGTAACGAACACAACACTCAGGATCTTGTTTATGTCCTCACCTGTCAACACAGATTTATTTGGTAGTCGATGGAAGACCGAAAATGTTATTTTCTTACGCTCCAATGGATGTGTCTTATCTTCCTCCTCAGAGTCTGATTGTGTCAGATCTTCTTGCTTTTGCGGCTCTGAGTGTGATCTCGGTTCTACCCCTGCTTCTTTGCCTTTATTCTTCAGTAGCTCTGCAGGTAGAATATAGTGCATCCTCAACTTGCGCGGGTTGTGTTTAACTCCTAGTCATGACATTACCTCTTTGTCGAAGGCCTCCTCATCCAGGTAGAATGATAGCATCCTTGAATGGATGTCTTACCTACTAACATGCCTCGACCATACAAACGTATTATGTCGGTTCATGCTGAAGGAAATGTTTCTCGTATTGTTGAGGAGTTCCTGCGGAATACACAGCCTCTGCATTGCATCTATCAGGCCATTGTACCACTTAGAAAACGTTGTGGTGTTGAACACTGCATTCTCCGAATCCGACCTAGACTGTCGAGGCTCGAACATCTTCGACATGCACCCTTTTTCTGGTAGCATCGACTCCCTTCCCATAGGTGGATTCCACTTGAACATTGCGAATGCCATCAATAGATATTTGTAGGTAAAGGTTCCTCCCTTCTCCTAAGATTCCTCGCAAGCCACTAGTAATTCCTCCAGCAGGTAACTACACCAGTTGAACACAACGCCATTGGTGCACAAATTTGCTACTAACAATGCATCTAGCATGCATTTACCCTTGTAATATGATCTCATAACCTTGTTGGCTATGATGTAACATCCAATCCTGACTATCTCTGGTAGTATGGGGTCGATTACTGTTGTGCATCCCCCCCTCTTTGTGTTCAACCTCTCATAGAGGCTAGGCTCTCCTTTCTTTTTGTTGTGCTTACCAGGATCCTGGAATCCTTTCGATACATCTTCTCCTTCGAAGGACAGTCTAGTAAGCTGATGGATTTCTTCAGCATGGATTGGATACTGCCTATCCAACCAGAGACTTCGGTCATGCCCCCTGTTGATCAGGAATTTGGTGCACCGCGCAACCTCTCCAGTCGTACTGAATACTGGTAGGTCTCTGAGGTTCATGATGGTCGATTTGAATAAGTTGATAAATTTCATTTTTGGCACGAATTGCATGCCTCCTCGCTCATCTGAAGCCATCTCCCAGAAGACATCTATGTTCTTCCGGGGGAACAAAACTGGATCTATTAAGTCATGATTGAGGAGCTTGACCTACTCCACCTTCCCCTTGAGATCGCCCATGACCTCGAATTGGGGGTCGCATGGCTTGTATGGTATCACATCTTTAGACATGGCGCTTCATCTTCCCGTGGCTCTCAGAATTGTGGATTCTGAGTTATCACAACTTCTGCAGAAAGCTAAGGACTAGGGTCATGACTATGGGTTTTATAATTGCACAGGATGGCTCACTCTACATAATTTCGAAATTGCTATGTTCTTTGAAAATGATGCATTCTCTGGCAAGTTCTCAGAGACATATACTTGGCTTAGCAGGCAAGTTTAGCAATAACTTTTGTTCATCATGACTGTATGGATGCAACTGGATCTGGGTTGTTCGACGGGATGGTTAAACGGGTTAAATTCTATCGGATGATCCTGGCATTTACTTGGGAGAGTTGGATAGGGACATGGTCGGTTTCAGACCTTTCCGTTTGATGGGTGGGAATCCTGGCGTGAATATCGATGGAATCTTCACGCATCGCGGTTTTATGTCTTAGTGAGTTTAGATGGGGTACCATAATGGCAATAAAGGTTGAGACTAGACTGGGTTCGTGTGGTCACATGGACTCAGATCATATTCGGATTCATTCTCCCTTCGACCACAAAGGGGGTCCCCGTCATATTAATGACTGTAATTAATGTATTCTTTATGCTTATGATCCTGCATTGCTGAGTCATTAGTTTTTCATCAACCAACACTTAAATAGAAAAGGAACTATGTGTCATGGCGCAACACTGCGCACATCGATTTTATTAACTAAATTTACAAAAAAAAACAGAAAAATCAATTCTAACTATTATACATGCTCCTTTGGACTAGAGAAACAATCCTTTTAGCTTAGTTCTAATATATATAGGGTTTCAGGCGAGCGCCATTCACCCATCCTGGCCGCAGCATACCATCTAGTTGCGCAAGTCTGACTGCTCCTAAAGGTCGGATCTCCACAATTATAAATGGTCCCAACCAATGCATGTGCAAATTTCCAGGATGCTTTTGGTATCGAATATTGTAGAGTAGAACCTTGTCTCCCTGGGTAAATAACTTGGTTTTAATGTGCCTATCATGCCAAGATTTTTGCCTTACTTTCTCAACCGATTGATGGAAGTCTGCTAAGAACCTAGTCTCTTCGATTTCTTGTAGCTCCATAAGTCTCTGTGCAACTGATTCCTCCTCTGACATATGTGTGATATGTGCAATGTACAAACTTGGAGTGATGAACTTTGTAGGCACCACTACCGCTTTCCCATAAACTAGCCAGAACGGTGTGTACCTGTGGAGTTTCTTTGTGGTTTTACTGTAAGCCCGCATTATTGCTAGAACTCTGTCATCCTAGTCTTCCCGATTTTCACAACAGACTTTTGTAAACCCTCTCTCCAGGATCTTGTTGAATTCTTCTACTATTCCATTGGTCTGTGGGTGGTAGGGGATGCTTTTGTGATGTTGGATCAATAACTCTGTTGTACTATTTTCTATAGTGCTACTAATGAAATGGGCTCCCTGATCACTGGTTAGGCTCCTAGGACATCCAAACCGAGTGATAATATTCTCAAAAATGAACCTGGAAGCAATATCTGTCGAACAGTCCTAAACAACTGCTGCTTCATCCCAACACGTAAGATATTCAATTGTGGTGATGATGTACCTAGACTTTGAATGCTTGGTTGTGGGGTTGATTGGTCCAATGAAGTCAACTACCCACTTCTCAAATGCTTGTAGACCTTGAACTGGTTGAAGTGGTAGTTCATCTCGTCATGATGGCTTACCTACTCTTTGAAAAACATCACATGATCTAGCATATACCTTTGCATCCTTGAAGAGTGTTTCCCACCAAATTCCAACTTGTAGAAGTTTATGTGTCGTGGCCTTTCCTCCTATGTGACCTCCCGCAACTCTGTTGTGGAATTCTCAGAGTATATCCTGTCTTTCATGATCCATGACACATCTTCTGAGGATACTATCTAGTCCTAGTTTATACAACTATCCCATGATCAACTGGTACTCAGCTTCTCTAACAACCATGTAGCGTTTTTGGGTTGCGAAATATGTTTCTGGGCAGGCCCCTGTACTTAAGAATACTTCTATGTCATCCAGGTACTTTGGTATGGCCTCAGCCTAGAACAAGTCTGCATCTGGGAGCTCATCATCGACTGCTCTGCCACTTTCCCTGACTCTAATGTGGACAGGTGATCAGGTCCTACATTGCATCTTCCCAGTTTAACAATAACTTCAAAAGAAAATTCCTGAAATAAAAACAACCATCTACAAATTCTCCCTTCCAGAATAGGTTTGTTAACTAGATATTTCAATGCAGAATTATTTTTAAAGAATTTGAAATGAGATCCTAACAAATAATGTCTAAATTTCTACAAAGCATAAATCATGGCTAAACCCTCCCTTTCTGTCATTGTGTAATTGCTCTCTGCTTCTGACAGCTTCCATCTCGCAAAATAGATAGGGTGATCCATGGCTCCATCTGGAGGTTGCGCTAAGATAGCTCCTAAGGAAATTCCTGAGGCATCTACATGGACGTGAAATTCATTTTCCCAGTTTGGGAATATCAGAATCTGTGTTGTGTTGAGCTTCTCCTTTAGTGTCTCAAATGATTTATCACATTCTCGAGTCCATTGGAACGTTTCGGCCTTTTTCAATAGGTTTTCCAGAGGTGCACTAATGTTGGCATATCTTCCGATGAACCTATGATAATACCCTGTGTGCTCCAACATGGAGCACAAATTCCTAGCACTCGTAGGCAGTGGAATATTCACAATAACCACAATTTTGGTTGGGTCTACCAATACTCCTTCTCGACAGACTATGTGGCCCAACAAATTCCCATGTGGTACACAAAATATACAGTTTATGAGATTCAATGAGATCTGCAATTCTTTGCATCTGTCAAACATTATCTGTAGCAGTGCTACATGTTCCTTGAGAAAACTATATATCGTATAATCATCCATATATACTTCTATAAACTTGTGAGTGAACTCTCTAAAAGATGCTATTACAATCCTGGAAAAAACTGCAGGAGCGTTCTTTAAGACAAATGGCATCACATTGTATGTGAAATATCCCCATTATGTTATGAATGTGGTCTTATTTTTGTTCTCTTACATGATACTAACTTGGTGGTATCCTGAAAATCCATCTGTGAATGACTATGCTTCCTTCCCCGCAACCTGTTCTAGCACCTCATCAGTAAAAGGTGTTGGGAAAGGGTCACGCACATAGGCAAAGTTAAGGCTTCTATAGTCTACATAGACCTTGATATCCTATGTGCCTTTCTTGCTTTGAATAAGTACTGGGCTAAGCCATTATGATTCTTCTACTACAAAAATGAGTCCTTCCAACATCTTGTATATCTCCTTCTTAACCTTCTCTTTTACTCTAGGGTTAAGGCGGTATGGTCTATGCCTCATAAGCTTGGATCCTGGTTTCAACTCGATTTTCATTTCTCCCATAACTCCTTTGATTCCCTTCAACTTTGAAAAAGTCTTTGGGAACAAAACCTCATATTCCTGCAATAAACTTTGTATTTATTGACTAATTTTCTCATCCCAGTAGTCTCCCACCATAGCTATCTTAGGTTTGTCTCTGGTCCCTATATTGACTTTGCACAATTTTAATGGGTGATTGTAGGAACTATCGGTCTGACTGGGTATGGTTTTCTAGATCTCTTTGTTCCCTTCTGTCTCTTTGATGGGTAGGTTTCTCAATTCCTCTAAGTCATATGGGATTTTTGAATCCCTGCTAATCTTATAGCATTCTATGGGATTCTTGGTTGAGGGTAGTTGAAGGTTAGCCTGAATTTCTCGGCTATGCTTAGCACATACCACTAAGTTTGATTTTTGATTACCATTGTCTGTAAAAATAAATTCTTTAATATTTTGCATCACTACTTCCATCTCAGGGTACTTACTTGTAAATGAGAATTCCTTGCATAAATGAGCTGCTAGCATCTTCCAGTCGCTGCTCTATCTTATGGCTTCCTTGTGTATGAACCGAGATTTCAAGATTGGACCTAGAGAGTGGGGAAATACCTAAACCCAGAATTGAGAAGGTATTTTCACATCTTGGCATTGTGTCACACACTGTTCGATATGCACTTTAGGATCAGATTCTCCACTGGACAGTCGGGCATCTTAGAAATCCATCTGCATCTCTGCTTCCAGCTGCTCCTTGTCTTGAAAACTATACTTGATAGCTTGATTCACATCATCCCAATCTCCGAGTAAGTCTTTATGATTGGCCCACCATCTGGCAGGGGTGCCCTGGAGAGATACATCTAGTACTGAGATTCTTTAATCCTCTAGATTCTTTAATCCTCTACTACCTTTTCTTCTATGCTGAGCAGAAAACCATTGAGTCCTGAAGTACCATCATATACTGGATGTTCTCTAACTTTGGTCCCAACCCATCTGGTTTCTATCATAGTTGTGCACCTTCTTGAGAATATTTCGTACAAACCTTTTTTCGATCTGTCAAAATCCAATTATGAATCTTCATCTATTGATTGTATGCTTCTCCAACTTACTGATCCATGAACAACAACAGTTATATAATCGTCTCATGTTCCTACTGTTACAGTGTACAACTGGTCAAAGTCTTCTCCATCCATATTATTGTCTATTGGCTCTGTATATCTGGGTCCTATATATGGATCCAAGGGTTGAACTACATTGATTCCATTAGCCTCAAAGGTCATGGTATCTTTATTTAATTCAATTACTGCATAGTTTTCATAGGCCCAATCAATTCCAAGTAGTGCAAGGTAAGGGTCCTTGCCTCCCATGATCTCAATCAATTCAAAGTCAACCACTTTCTTTACTTCTACAACATTTATTTTCACATTCTCCAATCTTCATATGGGGAAGATACAATATTGATTGGCCATTCTTAACTGAATTGGGGAATATGTCAGCCTAGGTTGTCCTAAGGCTTCCCAGGTCTTCTTAGGCAAAATGTTCACATTAGATCCTAGATCCAACATGAAATCCTTAATCTCAAATTCGTCTAACTGGGATACTAGTCTGAATTCTTTTCCAGTTCGTACTTTTCTTCTCTACACTCTCTAAGTACTCTTCTTAGGAAGATTATCCCTTATTCCTGCTTCTATGGGTTCTTCATTCCCTAAAACTATGTATAGAGCATTGTGCAACTTCTCTATTAATTGATCATTCCCGAGAATGTATAGAAAATAATTGAAACCAATGGTCAACTACATTTTGAGGTTGCTCAGATTGTCTCGGTACGACTACAGTGTTTTTGGGTATAGGGGGTGAAGTAGGGACTTGCACAATCTTAGGGTAAACAATAGGTTGTGGGGTTGTTTGCTCACATCTCAGGGCTAGGAATATTTTTAAATACTTATATGGAATATTTAAAGAACAAATTTTTCTTTAGAGGGCCATACCTATCTTCTGTAGGTGTTTCTTTCTGGATTTGGGGTAGAGTATCAGCATCAACTCCTTTCTTCACTCCTCCTCGAGTAACAATGTTCAGGTTGGGAAATTGTCCCTGAATAACTCTCTTGGTTTCTGAACTGATGAGGTTAGTTCCTCCTTTTCGTTCCTTATCTTCCCATTTTGCAATGAATTTTGGGTATTCTTTAGTTGCGTGCCCATTGGTTATGTAGTGAGAGCACCATGGTCTCCTTGGATGAGAACAGTCTCTAGCCATGTGACCTTTCTCATCGTAATTATAACATCTACTTGGCCCTCTTCCCCCATTTCTTCCTCCTCTGAAATATCCTCTGGCTCCACCTCCTCAACCTCTTCTTGGTCCCTGAGGGTTTTCATTCACCCTGGATGTTGTTCGGTCCAACTCGTCTGCAAGTGCATCCAACACTCTATATTGATTGGTAGTATGTGTGGTAGATGCACAAAATTCACAGTGTAGTTTATTTGGTATTGTTGAATATTTATGCATAATGGGGCATTGTCTTGGCCCATGCCCATGGATTCGACAGATTTCACAATACTTAGCTGCTGGTGCTGCTTGGCTCCCTGGAAAGGCATGATATGGAGTGGGGTTATGGAATGGTAAGTTAGTAGACACTTGTACAACTCCCCCCGTGGGCTTGGTGAGGTTCCCATCGGATTCTCAGGAGGTACCATTCCCCTCATTCGTGGGTATTTGTTCACCAGATGTCCTTCTATATAACATTTGGTGCACTAGACCTGTGGTCGTCCTGGTCTGGGTATTGTTAGCTCTTGAATATTTTCTGTCAACGCTGATATTTTCCCTTGTAGTTGCACCAAGTTCACATCTGTTGGGGGTCTAGTCACTCTCAGGCTCCCAGGGTATCCCGCCATGGATTCAATCTTCATCGATTGTTCCAAGGCGTCTGTTAAGGTGGCTATCCGCTATTGTGTTAGTGGAATTCGATTCAAAGGTAGAAATCCCTGAATGTACCATTCCCTTTGATGTTCATGGTGGATTGGATGTGCTAACCCCCCTATATCAATTTTAAACTTCTAGTTGTATTCCTAGGCTAGTTCACCTTCCATTTGTTGGATCTCATGCAACTCAGAGAAATCCTATTTTTCTGACTGAGGTAGTTTGAACTCTACTATGAACCTTGTCCGTACCTGGCCAAATGTGAATGATTGACCTTGCATTCCTTTCACTCCTGGCTCAATGATATTCATGTACCACTTGAGAGCGTGACCTCTCAAGGTAGTCTGGAACTCGACGAATTTATTCGCATCCGGAGTCCCTCTGGATCTCTAGATTGCTTCACACAAGAACCAATGTTGGTCAACATATTCATCTCCCTTACCCCATAATTATGGGTATCGGGAAATCGAACCTCCTGCATGGACAATCATTATTTATCTTGTTTCTCTTATCAAAATGAAACCTAACGGCCCTGCTTGTGATCTACTAGGGGAGCCCAATATCCTCCCTATACTCGCACTTCCTGGTAGTGATTGACTAACTAATTGTACTGGAACAGAACTAGCATGAGAAGGTAGTATCGAACTTACCACTTGTATAGAAGACACTTGGTGTATGGGCGATTCGGGGCTAGCACCACTGGCTTCGGGGAGGTTTTCTTTGATATGGGGGTCTCATTTTCTTCAACTCGAATGGTCTCTTCAGTCGGATTCCCGATCTCTCATGTCATCGAGGCTGAATCTTCTCTTTCTTCTTCAATATTCATGTTGACTTCCTCCTCTCTTACGTTTACACCTTCTCCTTCTTGTCCAACCTCCTCGGGACTTCTTTCTCTCTGCGCTTCTCTCTCACTTAATCTTTGACTTGACAATTTTTCCTGTTTTCTCATCTTCCGCAACCCTTCCATCTGTCTTTCCTCTACTTCTCCTGGTCTGACTTATTTCCTCAACTTCTCAGACTGTCTTGCTTCTTTATTTATCTTGTCGCACCACCACTTATCAACTATCGCGACTCTCTTCAAGGCTTGCTCGTCTATTGAGTCCATTTCTTGTTGTTCCCCCCCCATTTGTCAAAGAACCCTTCACGTCTCTCAGGCCATGACTCTACTCCATCCTCTCCTTATCCCAAGCGAGGGTGTTTACATTTCCATCTCCGTCGGGGACACAGTCAACATCCCCTCTTCCATCAAGAAAACTTTAATCCACAAGGGGATTTCTCTCAAAAGTGGTATAATATATCCCTGTAATGTGGTATTGACCTAGAAATCAACCGCTAACATGACTGGACAATCCATTCGATGAAGTTCTACTAGATTTTCGGTGTCCCAAGCACAAATCCTCTTGACTCATTCTTGGAACTCCTCTCCAAGCATGAGTCTATATTGAATTGCATGAATTCCTCTCCCTTTCATGATCTATTCACAAATCCTACTCTCTCCTATCATACTCATATCAAAGATTTTTTTTTTCATCTCGTTGATCCTCAAAATGACTATATCCAATGCTTAGACGATCTATCCAACTTCCAACACTTCCACCATAGCCTATATCCCAAGAAGCACCAATTATGGGGCCTTTTCCCGGGCTAAACTTAGGTCCATTATGATTATTAGCAAGAGAACGTCAAGTTAAGGTTTGGTGGAAATCCTTTTTCTTCAAGTAAGTCAAGAATGCTTTCTCTATTTGTTCTTCATTCAGAGAATTATTTATTTATCTTATTTCATTCATGTAATTCTTCATTCTCTCAAGATGGGTGTTTATGTTTTCCATAATGCTTTTATTCTTGGCATTTATAGTTACCATACCGATGCATGTGACTTCACCTTGATGTCTAAAGTTTATCTCTCATACCAATTGGAAGTTGTAAGACAGATACATATAAAAAAAATATATTGAATATTATAATTTTATTATTCGTTGTGGTATTCAATGTAAAATAAGGTGTATTAAATACAGGTAAATTAGTAGAGTCACTTATTTTTGTCTAAAAATGCATGACTTTACATTAAAAGTATAATTATTACAATAATAGTTTAATTAGTGATTAATGACATTGTAATATACATACGGTATATTACATTATGACTAAAAACGACTAGCTGCAACTCTGATGCCAATTTAAATGTGCAAAAATACATAACACGACATACAAGATTATGCAATTGTCCATAATAATTAAAAACATGAATGCAATTAATTTAAACATGCACAAAAAAAAATTAAAAACACACACACACACACACACAAAACAACAACAACAACAACAACATTTATATATATAAAATAAAAAATAAATGCAACATTCATTCATAACATTCAAATTGTAAATAAAACAAATCTTAGAGTGAAATGCACAACCATTAAACTCAACATTTAATAGAATTAAAGATAGTGAATATAAGCTCTTAGCTTATGAACAAATAGGCATCCATCAAATAAGGACATATGTTCCACTCAACCATAGAATTTCTTCTTCAATTCTCTCAACAACAAGTCACCCATGAGCTGGGGCTACAAATCCACAAGAAATGTTGTTTCCTATAGGTGTGTACTCTCCACTCATACCCCAATATAATTCCTATAGAAATTCCAATCCACCATCTCTCTTTACCCTCAATCCACACAACCCAAGGAATGAGATCCCCTTCTCCGGCATGCAATCCCTCAGGCTATCCTACTTCCCTCTAGGGCTCCAACACATGTTGGACAAGAAATCTCTCTACTAGGTGCTCTAAGAATTCTATCTATAATATGAATTCTAACAATAGAAACTCACTTGCTCACTTGGGAAAATTCTTACACAGAAATATCACTCATAGACCTAACAATTTTTTTCTTCATGCAATTACCAGCTCCAAGATTTTTACAATAGACCCAATATGGTTGCATGTTATCTCTCAACACTCCACTCACATGTCCCTTTTTCTTCCCAAATGTGAAAATTGTCTTCTTTTCCCATTTAATTTTTTTTTCTCCCATGCATGTTGAGTCTCACATTTCCCAAGGTTGAGTGTACTTAGGCCCATGCTCTCAATAACTATGTGAGGTGAGTTTACACACCAACACTCTTACATGTATTCAATGATTGGTATTTGAAACACTAAAAAATGAAATAGAAGGTTCATACTAAAATAATTTAGAAATATGTCGTAGGATTAATAGACATGTATAATGCACCCCTTAAACCCATGTCTCTTGTGAAAAATTATCCCCCAAGACTCTCTTTGTTTCCATCTGTAGTCGATGATACATTTTATTTTATTATTCATGATATACATTGTTTACATATTACAATGCTTGGCTCGTGACCATAGATCATTTTTATAATATATATCACTAATTTGGAGATTAAAAATGTGGATCTTATAGTTCATTCCCAATCTCTCTCTACTCACTATATAGCCATGGATTCACTTTTCAAAATTATCCCATGCCTTCTCCTACCAACAACTACGAGTCTATATTGTGACATATTCCTCAATCACTCAAGCTCATGAGTTTCTAGTGTTGGTTAGAGAGAATATGGAAACCATGAAAATCATGAATTTTTTTTCTTGCAATAGGATGAGAATGAGATAATGAAGGAACAATGTTACCTCTCCCAAGGAAAATTACATATTATGCATTTCCCTTTTTCATGAGGCATACATGCCTTCCTGATACACATGATGAATTATCATAAAGACACCTCCATTCAACTATAGATAATGAATATTTTCATATAGCATGATAAAAATGTATTACTTTACCAAGGACATTGGGTGGTATTATTATAATGGGGTTTCCTTTCGAAAGACCCCGTTTATTATTCCCCTCTCTTGGACATATAACCCCCTTTTGCACCCTAGAAACCACTTTGGTGGCCCTTCGATTACATTTATATTAACATTTGATAATGTTATACCCACTCTGGTGACATTACATCATAGTGTCTAGCATTACATAACTTAAATATAAGTCACTAAGATTATGTCTAAGAGGTTCTCCATTTTCGAGTCGAACCACAAAATTTGGCTCCATACAAGGAATATATATAAAACTATTTACATTTTACATTACAAATTCATTATAATGTATCCCTATTAACACTCATCAACTAATTATGTCACACTACTACATATGGGCAGAAAAATTGACGCCATACTCCGACAATATGGATAAAATCGGTCGTATTGTCAGATTTTAGTTGCATTTTTTTTTTTAAATCCCCGACGTTCATCGCATATCCGACGAAAGAGACTATCGTCAGATATCCAACGGTTGACCAGGTCAATGATCGTTGGATATTTTATGGTTGACCAGATCAATGATGCATGTATTGATGTTTGACAAAGTCAATGTTTTTGTTCGTTAACATCGCCTCTCTAGTCAACATCCGTCTGAAGTCTGACGAAAATGTGATTCATAATTAAAAAGTTTCAAAATATTAAAGATGTTTGACATTTTTTCTATACTAGTGAAAGTTTGGAGAGGTTACAAGGGATATTTTAAGGTCAGAATAAATTTTATTTTTATTTTTTTAATTGCATTACAAATAGTTAAACTACTGAAGTTAATTTTTTAATATAATCATCAATGAATGTTTGGTAAGGAAAAATGTCACATAACATTCCTCCAGGAGGACAAGGCCGACACTTGAGATTTGATATGGTCGAGGCTTTGGGTGATCGAAAATGTTATTTCCCTTGTAAAAACTGTAGCAGCTATAATAGAAGGAGACTTTTAATAAAAGCATCTAAAAAACATTGTAGTGAGCATGGAAACCTTGAACGTGGGCATGAATATCGTCCCTTGGTAAGTTATTCATTATATGTATTTATATTGCATATTGTTTTTGTATATGTTTATATGTTAAATGTAGAAGAAAAATAATGTATTATTTTCTCTTTATGGATATATTGTACGTACACATGAACAAATTGAGAGTAAGTTAAGAAGAGAATAAGTAGACATAAGATGTAGATTTTAATTAGGGTTTAGGGTATGGTTTAGTGGTTAAGGGGTTTAAGGTTTTGCGGTACAGGGTGTAAAGGGTCAGGGGTTATAATTTTAGTGTTTTAAGAGTTAATAAGGCCAAATTAGGGCTTAGTGGTTAGGGGTTAAGGTAGGTTTAGGGAGTTTAGGTCTTAGCTGGATTTAGAGGTTAATGGGGTTTTAGGGAGTAGGGTTTAGAGGTTTAGGGTTAAGGATTAAGGGGTTAGGGGTTTTTAAGAAGAAATCACTAATTGAAAGTGGATATGCCACATTGGCTGAATGTTGTATTTGTCAGGAAGAGGACAATAACGAAAATATGGAGATTCCTTGTTCACGTTATAGCACCTTGAAGGTACATGGTTGAGGGGGGTAGATAAGGATGGTTTATATTTTGTCATCTTTGATGAATGAATGGTTTATGCGTGTCAAGTATGTATTTTATCATTAACTTGTTGATCCAAAACATTTTTTTTTGCTCCACAATATGCTCATGATAGGAAATGAATTGAGCGTTGGTCCCAACAAAAATGATATCCCGTATGTGAATTGTGCTATCAGGTTTCATGAATTTTTGTTTTTCTATTTTTGTATTAATCAAGATTACAACATATATATTCTTGATATCATTATTATCCTCCATTAATATTATGAATTGATAATGCAATCATAATGGCTTTTTCCTTCATCCAATTTTGTCTTAGAGCTTAATTAAAAAAGTAACATAAGGCTATTTTCATTGTTTTACTTGCATAGGGATCTGTTTGAGAAATATTTGCATAGTTGCTAATTCCTGTTTTTATATTGGTACCGACTCTCTTTTTGAGAATTATTTACAGATTTTCCAATTCCTCTTTTTATATTGGTAATTTTTTCATTTTTAAAAGTTTTGAAGATCAGTTCCAATTCCTGGTAACGTCAACATTGTTTTTAAAATCACTAATGGAAAGTGGAAATGCCACACTAGTTGAATGTCTTATTTTTCAGGAAGAGGAAAATAAAGGAAATATGGAGATTCCCTGTTCTTGTTCTAGCACCTTGAAGGTATAGGGTTGAGGGGGATATATAAGGGTGGTTTATATTTTTTCAGGGTTGAGGGGGGATAGATAAGAATATGACATAATGATGAAGGTGAAATAAGAATAGGTTGTTTTTTCTTGTTGTGACTATATAATAATAATGTATTTTTAAGGTCACATCCAAGCGAGGAACCAAATTGGTGTATGAGACTGTAACACACCCGACCCCTAAGTACCCTTTTCTAGGGATGGGGCATAAAAAAAATTCTTACTCAAATCATCTTGAATCATCTCTCCGATATGATCCATACTCTTGTACTCACCCATGGTTTTCTAATGAATGTTACAAGACTCTAATCCGACCTCTGGTTTACAAGTTATGGCTTCCCAAAGTCCTTCGATCGTTCATGGGTTGAGGACCATGTGGTGACAATGTGGGTCCATCTCATTCATACAACTTCTAGGTTCCTACCTCATGTAGGGAAAGTCCATCCACCATCCAAACTAATGGTGAGACTTAATCCTCATCTAACACATAAACTAGAGGAGAATTTGGTGTTTGACACTTCGACATTGAGCATCCCTTTTCCTTTCTACACACATGTCCTCTAGAGTCCTGAATTCTTGAACTCCCGAGGGATCCCGAAATATCTCAACGTTGCTCTAGCCTTTGGGCATTTCAAATCACCCTCGATACTGTATTCCAAACCTCCGGAGTTCTGAAATACCGAACTCCCGAAGGGTCCACTATCATACGGGGTGACATACTAGATGTGGTGGTGAATACATGTGGATCCTGAATACTCCTCCCGCCACATGAACCAAATAGGTGATTGTTAGAGATGACACATGACAAGGCAGAGAGGACATGTGGCCCCTACGGTGGGTGACATGTGTCATGTCTTAATGGGCATGTAGGTTCAGTGAAATGTCTAAATCTAGGGGACACATGGCACATCAAACATGGGTCCACGTCACCCTGGATGATGTCAGGATACCACGTCACCTAGGAATGATTTCATTTCGATTCCTTCGATATTACGGTCATGATGTGTCCACGTAAACCTATATCTATGGCCTTTGTTACTTCATAACTTCGGTATTCGATGGATTCGTGTTGTGAATTCCTCCTCGCTCTTGAAGTGGTCAACGTCGGACTGATCATGGCCTAGATTTAACAGTGATGGGAGATCCTGAAGGGTCTCTAGATCTATGGTCCTCATCACTTCGCAGCTCTGAACTTTGGGATTTTCAACATCATGGTTGTTCCGCTCTCCTGAAGGAGGATTCTTCCGAAGTACCATATGCGGGTCCCTCCACTGGTTGATCGAATGGTTAAGAGGGGAACTTAATGGATTCTCCAAATCCACGACTCTCCTCACTTCGTAACTTCAACATTTGGGGAGTTTGATTCTATAGCATCTATGTTCTCACGAAGTAGGACTTCGCCGAAATTGCTTAGTGTAAATCTAACAGCTAAGGGGACTCTCGAATACTCTTGAATCGATGGTTCGGGTTGCTTCGTGATAACTGAATGGAACAAGGTTTAATGGTGGGGAAAGTCCATCTGTCTTGGATAAGGAAACCACCAGGCTTGAATCGAACATGTTGGTAGTTGGAACCATCAGTTGCCTTCAAATGGTTTATAAATGGTAGGGTCGAAACACTCCAGAGTTCCGAGCTCCTAGTTTTTTGAAGCTAGAAGGCTTAACTCCTTTCAGGCCCAATGTAGGATTCCCAAACCTTGGTCACATGGGTCCTTTGAAAAATATTGTTGGTTACACACTAATTTGTTTAGTCATAAATGTTTTAAGGACATGGGCATGAGCCCTCAGTTATACGATGAAGAGTCTGAAGGAGGCACCCTACGAGGGTAGATTCAAGAGGTCGAAAAGACTTAAAAATTATAAAAAAACCTACCCTGACCCTCTGGTAGGCTTAGGTCCCATGACTCTTTAACTGCTAAACGAAGGAAAACATACAACCATTCAAAAGCATAATTTCACTGGGATATAATAAAAACATATACCTTATTCATTCAATAAAAAAATCATTCATAGACAGAGAAATATATGTATGCAAACATAGTTTCCATTTCAATATACTTATAAGAAACTTATTACTTATAAGAAACCAAAAACTGTGAAGTGACTGCTGAAAGGGGTGCCTGTTTCCACCCAACCATAGGCAAAACCACTCCTGACAGATTTACCATTTGTCACCCCCAAGATAGACCATGATTCTCTGAAAGAGATTATTCCTTTTTTCTCAATGACAATCAAGGACTAAGGCTACTCTTCTCCTCCCACGGGACATTGGAAAATAGTTTTCTCTATACCAAGCAAGGAGGTCTTCACGAGTACTTCCTCAGTGACTCATCAGCCTCATTTATCAACCTGTCACGAAAACCCTGCCAGTCACTTCTTTCTCCCAGAACGAGCTTATTTCTCAGTTTTTCCTCAAACCATAGAGCTACAGGCACTCTTTTCTCTTCTCGAGATTGGTCTTTCGACTCTGATCTCTTCGTAGATCTACCTTCTCGCTCCTCTTTTCCTCTACCCACAAATTACGTCTTTATTTTCTTCCTCAACAAGGTTGCATGGGTCTGAATCCCCAGCTCGTGGTGAGTTCTGGAAGTCTTGCAGATGGGTACTCTACCCCATCTCCTCATTAACTCTTGAGGAGGACTCTTCTAGCTACCACTCGAACTAGTAATTCATTTTTGGGTGAGAGAACTATTCTGGGTCTGAGCCATTAATTCTAGTAAGGTACTGGTTTGGTGGGGGGTCATCTCAACCATTTCTAGTTACCCTCACCATCTCTCTCATAGAATCCATGGTCTATCTTGGTGAACCCCACCTTTTAGAAGTTATGCAACACTTATCCTTTTTCTATTAATAATAGAAAATACCTACATTGATCTTTTATACAAAGGTTCATTAAATAAAACATTCACACATATCTAGTCCTCCATAGTCTCTTGGCCAGTTATAGTTATATTTACAAACTGGGGGAAACATGGGTATTACAATCCCCTCCCCCTTAAAGGAACATCGTCCTCGATGTTCTATATGCTGATGTGCTCTATATGTACAAAAGTAACCAAAAATGTATATGCATGTTTCATGGCATCCTCCATCTCCCACGTAGCCTCATTTGGGAAAATGTGTTTCCACTGCACCTTGACCTGTGCAATGGTTATGTTCTTGAGTGGGGTTTCCTTCCTGTCTATTATGCATTGAGTTTCTAGCAATAATTATTCCTCTGGTTCCACTTGAATCACATACCAGTCAATAATATGATTAGAATCACGTACATATTTGTTTAATAACGAAACATGGAAAAAAGTATGTGCCTTCACTGTGGGAGGAAGTTCTAGCATATAGGCTACAGGTCCCACTTTATCCAAAATTTCAAAGGGTCTAAAATACCAAGGTGCCATCTTGGAACAATCTCCCATCCTCGTGGAGATTTTCCTGGGTCTAACTTGGAGATACACATGATCCCCTATTTTGAACTCTCTAGGAGTCCTCTTTCTAT
Organism: Picea sitchensis; assembly: GCA_010110895.2. Taxonomy (NCBI): domain Eukaryota; kingdom Viridiplantae; phylum Streptophyta; class Pinopsida; order Pinales; family Pinaceae; genus Picea; species Picea sitchensis. The sequence continues at coordinate 14,436 of SNQJ01S0056498.1, read as the reverse complement.
CTGTAGATATTTTTTGTCTATCCTGAGCTATTTTCAGATTCTTTTTTATTTGAATTACTTGTTTTTCCATTTCTCTCAACATGTCTAGCCCGATTGTAATTCTATCTACTGGATTATTCCATCTGATTGGAATATTTCACTATCTACCATAGATGGCTTCAAAAGGGCTCATCTTCAATGACTTTTGATAGCCATTGTTGTAGGACAAATCTACCAGTGTTAGGTAGTCTTCCCACTTCTTAGGTTGATGCATTACATGCATCCTTAACATGTCATCTAATACTTGGTTTACCCTCTCTGTATGTCCATCAGTTTGAGGGTGATAGGCTTTGCTAAACAACAATTTAGTCTCAAAACCAACCATTACCGATTTCCAAAAGCTCGATGTAAATTTCCTATCTCTGTCAGATATGATCTCCTTAGGAATGTCATGCAACCAAAATATTTCTTTCATAAAGATACTGACAATATCTATTACCTTACAAGTTGACTTGATGGGAACGAAGTGAGGAACCTTTATCAATTTGTCCACCACTACCATGATGGCATCATTATGCTTGGCTGATTTTTGTATTCCGGTGATGAAATCCATCGATATGGTTTCCCATTTTCATTATGAAATTGGTAGGGGAGGAAAAAACCCTGCTGGATGTCATTGTTCTGCCTTAACTTTCTAACATTCTAAACATTTATCCAAGTAATCATCTATGTCCTTCTTCAGGCCTGGCCAATATAATAGTTTCCTAGTTGCCGTAATCATTTTCGGATAACAAGGATGACCAATATATCATATTTTGTGTACTTCATCCATCATGAACCTCTTCAAGTCATTACAATTCGAGATATACAACCTACCTTTGTAAGTTACCAGGCCATCATTCAACATTTGATAACCTTCGTACTTTATCCTTGTGGGATCTTGTTCTAAGTACGATTTTACAGTATCGAATAATGCATCGATTTCTTGTGCACTCTTGACTCTCTTCTTGACATCCATTTCATAGGTTTTTACTGCTTCCAGGTGAATCATTTTCACACTTCTCCTCAGAGCATCAACCACCCTCTTTTCTTTCCCTTTAATATGTTTGATTTCAAAATCAAACTCACTAAGTAATCCATCCATCTAGCTTGTATAACATTAAGTTTTGGTTGATCAAATAGGTACCTCAACCCACAATGGTCTGTCATAAGAACAAATATTCTACCCAGGAGGTAATTCCTCCACATTTTTAAAGCATGCACTATGGCAACCAATTCTAGATCATGGGTCACATAATTGATTTCATGCACATTCAATTTTATGGACTCATAGAAAATTACATTTTCTTCTTGCATAAGGACTCCTCAGAGTCCTTCCTTGCAGGAATATGTACACACAAGGAAGTCTTTGTTTGGTTCTGCAATATTTAGTACAGGTGCATTGGCTAGAAGTTATTTCATCTCTTGGAATCTCTCTTCACATTCTGATGTCCAAATGAATTTAACTCCCTTTTTTTGAAGGGAAGTTATTGGGAAACCAATATTGGAAAACCCCTTTATGAACCTCCTATAGTATCCTTCTAGGCCCATAAAGGATATGATATCAGATACATCCTTTGGGGTAGGAAAATCCATAATGGATTTGATCTTGTCAGGATCAACTACCACCCCTTCTTCATAAATAACATGGCCTAAGTAATGGAATTGTTTATGGAAAAAGTCACACTTATTAAACTTAGCATAGAGATGATGTTCTCTTAGTACTTGAAGCACTAAATTGATATGTTCTTCATTCTCTTCCTTATTCTTATAATAGATTAGGATATCATCAATGAAAACCAATACAAATCTGTCTAATAATTTACTGAGTACAGTATTCATTAAGCACATAAAAGTGGTTGGTGCATTGGTCAGCCCAAATGGCACCACCACAAATTCATAGTGACCATTTCTTGTCCTAAAGGTTGTTTTGTGGATGTATTCATCCTTAATTCAGACATGATGGTATCTAGGCCTCAAGTCAATCTTGGAGAAAATGGTAGCACCCATTAATTTGTCAAACAAGTCATTGATCCTTGGCAAGGGATACTTATTCTTTATGGTTGTCTTATTGAGTTGACTATAATATATGCACATCCTAAGTATTCCTTCCTTCTTTTTGACAAACAAGTTTAGTTCTCCCCATGGAGACACACTAGGTTTGATGTATCCTTTGTACATCATTTCCTTTATCTATAGTTTGAGCTTAACTAGCCCTGGTGTACTCATTATATAGGGTGTTCTAGAAATTGGCATCGTTCCTGTTGCAAGTTCTATTGAAAAGTCAATATCTCTTCTTCGAGGTATATTTGGTACCTCTTATGGAAACACATATTTATACATTGCATACAAAGGACATCCTTTTATGCAATACTTTTTCACTTGAAGTGTTGATATTTTTCTCACTGAGACATGCTTTTGAATCCCTTGTAGGGTTACCATTCTCCCTTATTCATTTTCACGCTTCAAAGTTTTGTTGTAACAATCCAACTTGGTTTTATGGGAAACCAACCAGTGCATGCCAATCAACAGGTCATAATATCCTAAAGGAAGTATGTTTATGTTTTCTTGGGTGGGAAATCTAGTCATAACAAATTTTCATGCTGGTATAACCTATGTTACTATTCTTTTGGTTCCAGTGGCTAGTTATACCAAGCATGATTTAAAAAGTTTAACTTGTTGCAATTTACATTTCTCAACATTTTGAGGGGAAACATAACTCAAATTAGAACCAGGGTCAATTAAAATGGAAACTAGATGGTTGGTAACCATACCTTCCATCTCCACCACTAAAGCTTGGTGGTCAGCTTTTTCATTATCCAAGGATGCATAAATCTGTGGCATGCTCCTAGATACATCATTGACTGTGGTAGCCTCTTTGATGTTGTAGACCCTCCTAATGTTATGTTTCCTATATGGGCAGTCTCTCAAAAGATGTTCTTCTCCACAACCCCAACATTTCAAGGGTTCTCTCTTTATTTTATCAGTCTTACCTCGAGTTGCTCCAAAGGGTTTATTTCCACTCTGAGAGGGGAAATTTTGTTAGTATACACTCTTAGTAGGAAGGATCATCTTGAAACCTTTCCCATAAATATTTTTCTTCCTGTCCTCGGGAGGTTCTTTCTTGTTATTGAACTTCTCATAGCAATACCTTCGCTTCCGGATAATCTCTTCTAAGGTCTTTGGCTTGTCAAAATTGATCTTGTCCCGGAAGGACTGAGGTAGTCCACTAATAAGTGTTTCATCTTTACCTTTTCATCATTTATGTAGGGTACATAACTTATAATATCAAGGAATTTATTTATATATTCATCTATGGTGAGTTTTCCCAACTTGAGTTCATAGAACACCTTGGTTTTCCCATCAAAGTACTTCTCTGACAGATACTTATTTTTGAAGTATTTTTAATTTTTTTTCCATGATATGTCCTTCTCATAGATTCCTTTCACCTTCCTAAGGCCCTCCCACCAAATGGACGATTTTCCATTACGGTTAAAAATGGCTATTCGAACCTTCAAATTTTCAGAGTAGTTATGGACTCTGAAGTAATTTTTCAACCCAAGCAGCCAAAATTCTTCTTCTTCCCCCTTATTAATATCTCCATTGAAAGTAGTTGGTTTTTATTTCTTGAACTCTTCAGGGTCATGAATCTTGGAATGTTTCCTCTTATTTCTTTTCCTCTGGAAACGAGAACTAGTTTTGCTACTAGAGGATTCCTTGGAGTTGTCATTTTCCTCACCGGAGGATTCTTCTGACGAGTGTCTCTTGGCTCCGTGTTGGGCCCTCTATTATGTTCTCCTCCTTGTGTTCCCACTTTCAGGGCCATTCTTTTATATCTCAGGTGGACTTTGGGTTTTCTTCGTATGATGTTTTCCCACATGCATGGTTGTTGGTCCATGTTGCAGCTGCCTTTGTATATCCGATAAGATTTGCAACAGGAGTACATTAATTTCAGTTTTATTTTCCTGGTCTTTTATCAACCTTTCATTGTCAACCTTAAAACTTTTAATTCTTCCATAAGTCTTCTTACCGTTTCAACAGATCTAGAGGGGTTTCCACCACCCTCGTCGCATCATATTCTTCCTCTCTATTGTGGGAGATTTCTCCCAATTCATGGTGTGTCACCATCCTTTATGTTGTAATTTTCCTACGGTCTATTGACTGCTTGAGTGTTGATAAAAAAATTATGTTAGTTAATGGTCTATTAGTTCATGAACAACACACAGTTCATATTTTCCAAACACACCCAACAGTAGAAAATTTCATTCCTTTCTTCAATAGAGGTTTAACTAAGCCTTTTAGGAAAGGGTTAAGATAGGGTGTCACCCCTAAAATTCCTTTAAATAAGATTTTTAAGTGATAACTCGTTCATGAGTCCAAGGAAGACAAGTGTTGTAACCATGCTTTGATACCAATTTGTAACACACCTGACCCCTAAGTACCCTTTTCTAAGGATGGGGAATCAAAATTTTGCTTACTCAAATCATAGTGAATCATCTCTCTGAGATGATCCATCCTCTTATACTCGCCCTAGTTTTCTAACTACTGCTACCAGGCTCTAATACGACCTCTGGTTTACAATTTATGGCTTCCTGAAGTCCTTCAGGCATTCATTGGTTGAGGATCACATGGTTCCCATGTGGGTCCATCTCGTTCATACCATTTCTAGGTTCCTACCTCCCACATGGAAGGCCCATCCACCGTCCAAACCAATGGTGAGACTTAATCCTCATCTAACACACAAGCTAGAGGAGAATTCGACGTTCAACACTTCGACACTAAGCATCCCCTTTCTTTTCTGCATGTATGTCCTTCGGAGTCCTAAATTCTCGAAATCCTGAGGGATACCGAAATATCTCCCCGTGGCTCTGGCCTTTGGGCCTTTCAAATTACCCTTGATACTGTATCCCAAACCTCCGGATTTCTGAAGTCCTGAACTCCCGAAGGGTGCGCTCTTGGACGGGGTGATGTACTAGATGCGACAATGAATATAGGTGGGTCCCAAATACTCCTCCCTTCACATGGACCAAATAGGTAATTGTCAGAGATGACACACTGTAAGGAAAAGAGGACACATGGCCCCTACAGTGGGTGACACATGTCATATATTTATGGGCATGTAGGGTCGGTGAAACGTATGGATCCAGGTGACACGTGGCATGCCAAACGTGGGTCCAAGTCACCCTGGATGAGGTCAACGTACCATGTCACCTCAAACTAATTTCCTTTCGATTCCTTTGATAGTACAATCACAGTGTGTCCATGTAACCCTTGGATCTACGGCCTCCGTTACTTCGTAACTTTGGTGTTCGAGGGATCCACTGTGTGACTTTCTCCTCGCTTCTGAAGTGGTCAGCATCGGTATGACCATGGCCTAGATATAATGGTTAGGGGAGATCCCGAAGGGTCCCTAGATCTACTGTCCTCCTCACTTCGCATCTCTGACCATCGGGAGTTTCGACATCATGGCCGCTCTACTCTCCTCAAGCAGGATTCCACCGAAGTACCATACGTAGGTCCCTCCACTGGTGGATCCAACGGTTAATATGGGTCCTTAATGTATTCTATAGATACACAACTCTCCTCACTTCGTAACTTTGGCATTCAGGGAGTTTGATGTTATAACATCTATGTTCTCTCGAAGTAGAACTTCGCCGAAGTTCCTCAGTGTAGATCTAATGGCTAAGGGGACTCCCAAATACTTTTGAATCAGTGGTTCACATTACTTCATGAGAACTGAATGGATCAAGGTTTAATGGTGGGTCAAGTCCATATATCCCAGATAAGGAAACTTCCATGCGACAGTTGACCTTGTCGGTAGATGGAACCATTAGTTTCCTTCGATCGTTTTATAAATGGTAGAGTTGAAACACTATAGAGTTCAGAGATCCTGAAGTTCCGAAGCCATAAGGATTAACTCCTTTCGGGCCTAGCGTAGGATTCCCATACCTTGTTCACATGGATCCTTTGGAAAAACTTGTGATTTATGCGCTAATTATTTTAGTCGTAAATGGGTTAAGGACATGGGAATGATCCCTCAGTCATACGGTGAAGAGTCTTAAGGAGGTGTTGTCCTTCCATAGGGTTTGAACTTGAAATTCCTATGAGGGTAGATTCAAAAGTTTGACAAGACTTAAACATTCCAATAAATCCTACCCCGACCCTCTGGTAGGATTATGTCCCATGACTCTTTAAATTCTAAATGGAGGAAAACATAAGACCATTCAAAATCATCAGTTCAGAGGGAGATAATACAAACATCTACCTTATTCATTCAATACATAAATCATTCATAGACAGATAAATATATGTATGAAACCATATTTTCCATTTCAATACATAGAGTATGAAGATACTTATTAGAAACTAGAAATCTTGAAGAAACTGTTGAAAGGGGTGCATGTTTCCACCCAACCATAGGCACAACCACTCCTAATGAATTTACCACTGGCCACCGCTGAGCTAGACCATGATGTTTTGAGACAGAATCTTCCTTCTTTCTCAATGACAGTCAGGGATGAAGTTTACTCTCCTCCTCCCACAAGTACTTCCTTAGTCACTCGCCAGCCTCATTTATCAGCTTGTAACAAAAACCCTGCTAATCACTTCTTGGGCCTATAATGATCTTATTTGTAAATTATTCCTCGAACAAGATAGATATATGAGATCTTTTCTCTTTTTGAGATTGGTCTATCGACTCTTCTCTCTTTTCATATATTCCTGTTCACTCCTCTTTTCCTCTGCCCACGAATTACCTCTTTCTTTCCTTCCTCCGAAAGGTTGCATGGGTCTGAATCCCCAGCTCATGGTCAGGTCTGGAAGTCTTGCAGATGGGTACTCTGGCCCATGTCCTCATTAACTCTTGAGGAGGACTGTTCCAGCTACCATTATGATTGGTAATTCATTTATGGGTCAGAGAACTGTTCTGGTTCTGAGCCATTAATTCCAGTAAGGTATTGGTTTGGTGGGGGGTCATCTCAACCATTTATGGTTCCCCTCGCCATCTCTCTCATAAAATCCATGGTCTATCTTGGAAAACCTACCCTTTCAACAATTATGCAACACTTATCCATTTTCTATTAATAACAAAAAATACCTACATTGACATTTTATACAAACGTTCATAAAATCAAACATTCACATATATCTAGTCCATCATAGTCTCTTGGCTAGTTATATTTATATTTACAAACTGGGGGAAATAGGGGTATTATAGAGACCCCCTCCACCCAACAATTTTTACTGGTAAAGTCTACGGAGGTATACATACCCTACCTCCCTTTGGATTTGAACTTGTGACCTCTTATGAGGAAACACATGTTATTAACCATTAGGCCCACTCATGATGTATATGAATATGATTCACCATACGCTACTATTCAATACGAGAGTTAATATTGTTTGTGTTAACAATCACTCACACTCTTTTTGAGAAGTATTTGTAGAGTTGATAATTCCTCTTTTGATATTGGTACTGACGCTCTATTTGAGAAGTATTTTGAAGAGTTAGTAATTCCTTTTTAAATGTTTTGAATATCAGTTCTAGTTCCTAGTAATGTCATTGTTTTTTTTAAACATAAATCACTAATGGAAAGTGGAGATGCCACACTAGATGA
>SNQJ01S0056497.1:22979-44174 GCA_010110895.2 Picea sitchensis | reverse complement strand
TGCTGAGGAGTGTATGGAGTAGTATTTTGCCTTGATATACCACACTTCTTACATAATTCATTGAATTCATTTCCGTAGAATTCTCCACCATTATCTGTTCTTAATACCTTTATTTTTTTCTCTGTCTAATTTTCTACCAGAGCCTTAAACTCTTTAAATTTATCAAATACCTCATATTTGTTTCTAAGAAAATAAATCGATGTGTACCTTGAGAAATCATATATGATTGAAACATAATATAGAGACTTACCTACTGATGGAACATGCACAGGTCCAAACACATCACTGTGTATCAATTATAAGATCCCCGTTTCTCTTGTAGCACCAAATGGGAATATTACTCGATTTTGTTTACCATATATGCAATGTTCACAGAAATCAAAATCCAGAGTGAAATTATCCATACCTGCAACCATACCTTTACCATGTAGTGTTCAAAGGCCATTTTCTCCAATATTCCCCAGTCTTTGATGCCACAACATGGTCTTATTTTCTGGGACAGTATTAGTCTTGTCTCCTTCATTTCTCTGCTCAGGGACAACATAACTATTACACCCATTAGTATGAGTGTTTCCCAATAACTTGTACAGAGTTCCACACCAAAATTCCCTCATCAACACCATTGCTCCTTGTACCATCTTGCAAGTTCCCTTTCCAAATACAGTATCCACTCCTACATCATCCAACTTGCTTACAAATATTAGGCTCCTGGCTAGTTTTGGAATGTGAAGAACCCCAGGGAGATTTCTAATCCTTCCATATTTTAACAACAACTTAACCCTTCCATGTCCCATTATTTTGGCTCTCGAGGCATCTCTTAGGAATACATCACCACCATCGTATTTTTCATATTCAGAGAACCACTCCCTGTGAGGAGTCATATGGTATGACGCGCTTGAGTCGATCAACCATACATCACGGTCTGCATGTGTACCTTTATATTTCACGTAAACATCACCTCCTTCTTCAGTGGAGGTTTTTGCCTCTGTGGAAGAGGTACTATCAGATTCCTTTGGTTTATCAACCTTATTAGACTTGCAATCTTTCTTATAATGCCCTGTTTTACCACACTTCCAACATTTCCTCAAAGATTTTCCTGGAGACTTAGATCTACCTATATATTTAGGTCTCCCCCCCAAAGACTTACCAGGATTCCTGTCTTGGGTACTACCTCTTACAGATAAAGCATATGGGCTATGACCATCCATGCTTTTCCACCTCATCTCTTCAGATAACAAGGATGCAACTACATCATCATACTTCAATGTATATTGAGTGGTACTACCAATTGCTACAACCAGATTATCCCAAGATCTTAGAAAAGAACATAACAAAGTAATACACCTATCTTCTTCTGCAATCATAATATTAATAGAGATAAGTTGGCTTATCAGATTATTAAAGGCATTTAGATGTTCTGTCACATAATCTCCATCTTCCATCCTAAGATGATACAACTTCTTTCGAAGAAAAATCTTGTTTACTAGGGACTTTGATTGATACAAATTCCCTAACTTATCCCATATTTCCATGGTTGTAGATTCTCCCGAGATATTCAACAACACCGAATCTACCAGGAAGAGTCGAATATTACTCCTTTCTCTTCTGTCCAACTTCTCCCAATCTTCCTTCGACATACCACTAGGTGGTGTACTAGTAGTTTGTGTACTAGTATGTTGTGTACCAATCAATTGTGTGCTAGTAGGTTGCGTACTAGTAGGTTGTGTACCAGGATCCACATCGATCCATTGTTCTTTGTCTACAAGAAGGTCCTCCATATTGAGCTTCCATAGTTCAAAGTTTTTACCGTTTAACTTATCTATCTCTATTCTAGAATATCTCGCCATTCCTCTTTCTACACTCAAATCTCCACTGCAAAATCTCCCACTAAAACCAGGTTTATCATAGACCCAAGATAAACTTGATCTATCAAGACCGAGCCAAACCCTCAGCAACAATGGCATCCCTATGAAGCTAAAAATGAGCTCTGATACCACATGTAAGTTTTAAACCAGTGAAGTAAAGCAATGCATATAGATTCTTAAGAAAAATAGAATTTAATCAATGGCTCATACACATAGTACACAAAGATTTATATCAAAATCCCTCAACCAGGGAAAACCTTTCTTATATTCATTATCTCAAATTTCATCATTCACCATACAATATATACAATGTTTTTAGGTATTCCATAGATACCAAAACCCTAATCCCTTAATCCAAGATTAATTTAGAAAACCACTAAAAATACAAAATCCTCTAAATATATCAAAAACCGCCCAAAAGCAAATTTTGAAGCGCTGCCTCGGGCTACGGCCTGGTGTCGAACGCTGCGTGTAACCATGGGGGCATACCTAGACCCCCTTACAACCTCCCTAGGAAGCGCTTGACGTACACGACACAAAGGGAACTACTATAGGGATCATCGTACACAGTTGTGGAATTTGACGTGCCCACACACACACATGCAAAGAATATAACATATACCCAACATTTTGTAGGAGGCTACCTAATTTATAGGGGAATATTCTCAGGATAGAATATTCTCATCTATGGAAGTGCCCTCAACATTATACTATCAACCTTAGGAAAATACTTGCCTAAGTGAGTGTGTAAAATCTCCAATAATGATCTTTAACTATTGAGGTAGATGATATCTAATTCATCATCATTTTTTACAATGTCAACAGACAATGATCCTATCAGGTGGTTCAGGTGGATCAAACATATCCATCATTGATTGCATTGCATATTACTATCGTTTAAGGGTAGTGTTGATGAAGTAGAATTGGACTTAAACATTAAGGGGTACTCCTCAGTACATGATCCCAATTAGACTATCCACCATTTGGTTTAGGAGACCCATCAAGATCCTGTCATGGCTTCTAATACTGGGTATGAGGGTGATTTGTGAACGCAATGATAATGAAAATGAAATCTAACTGAATGCATAAATAAATCTATTCTAACCTATCTTAGCTAGGGGCATCTACGGTAACCGAATGAGAAAATTTAAATGAATCTAATCCTTTCAAATAACTTCCTCCATATAGTTGTTAAGAAGAGACAAGGCTAGGTAAAACATGTATGTAGGCACATAACCAGATTAGTCTAAATCATGTAATTACATACATAACCAACTTGTCATCTCAAGGAAAAACATAAGAATGAAAAAGAAAAGCTATAATAATGTTTCCAGTTGCATAATAATAGTCTATAAGAAAAGATACATCTTACAACACATGTAAATGATACACAATTAGCTGAAAATCATTTACGACAACCATAATCTACAAGATTTCTTCTCTCCAACAACATTTGGCCCTGATAACCTCTCAGTATTAATTCAAAAAATAGTTTTTCAATATACAATGAGTCAAGATACTCTACAAAGTGGGATTCTTCCTTTACTTATAGGTGTTTTAGTAACTTTTTAAAGTGTCTTCTTGAATTCAACAAGAAGTGATTACAAAAAACCCTTCAGCTTCCCAATCTGAATTGTTGTTTCTTCATCCTTTCTCAATTTCTCTTCTTTGTATGCCTTAGTTGCAAATTCATATGCTACATTTTGTTCTATTGTTGCTACTTCTACAATTTCCTTTTCAGTTGTTGCTTCTTCTTTCTCAATTGCACCTTTGCTTCTACTTCCACTGTTGCTGCTACTGCTATTGTTGCTCCTACCGCTATTGTTTCTCCTTCCGCTATCAGTGCATCTTCTTATTCTTTGGAATTGGATTATTCAGACTTTATTTTCTTTCTAGTGGCATCCTCTTTATTTTTCTGAACCTTTTCCTTATTTCTTTTCTTCTTGTCTGGCACTAATTCTTCTTCCTTTGTCAATTCAGAATGTGTAGATGTTATTACGGTTGTTTATTTTGTTGTTGTCTCTTCCTTGTCTCTTTTTCACACCTCTTCATGGGATTTATCTTCATCAACAATCCTTCCTGTATATTTATCCTACCTCTTGGAGATAATTTCATCGTATTTCCCAGCACCATAATGGACCTCTTCCTCTTCCCATGTGGCCAGAGTGTATTCCCATAGGTATTTGTACTTGTTTCAATGTTCCTTGACGACTATCTTTGGATTGTGTCTCTGAAACCTTTATTCCCCAAAGTGGAATGATTTTAGTGTATCTACTTTATATTTGACCTACTTTATTCTTCTGAATGACTATGATCCGGTCCGTAACGATAGATGGGGCCAGGGGCCAGATAGCCTTCTTACCATGATATTGTGTTTCCCCAACTCCATGGATCATAGTTTGATATACAATCTATTGAAGCACTAGTCTCTTGGGCACAAATCTTGGGAGAAAATGGGGAGATTTGGTAGCTCCATACACTCTTATATAAGTTTTGTTCTCCATAAGGTACCAATCTCTAAGCTTCTTTATTATTGCCAATGATTTAACTATCATACACAGAACTAGTGAACTAAAGCTAAGATTGTAGAGAGGAGCCAAGAAGTTATCATAGATTATGTAATACTAAGTTTTTTATTTCTTTTCTGAGAGAAATTTATCGTATATATGCATCGACGAGTCAATTGGTTTCCAAGTCCAACCCTTCTTGGGATATTGATCAGACACACACACACACACACACAATATCTAACAGATAAGAAGACATTTGAAATATTGGGAAATTGTTTGGAGTTGTTTCCTTGACAGTGTTGATGGATTTTTCTAGGGTTTTCGATGGGATATCAACCCAATTCTTCATGATCCTTCATCAAAACAATAATTTATCAGTGGAATTAAATATAAAGTGAATTTTAATGCATCTTCCTCCCCAAATAACATGCATAGAATCACCAAAATGTATTTATATGGCGTTCTTGGCGAAGCGGTTCAATATTCACCTGACAACCTGAGCTTGAATGTTTTATATGGATTCTACCAAATTTTGATAGATCCTTTTCTTTGTGTGGGAACTTATTAATGAGTTCATCATCTAGTGACCAGGTTCCCTTTTCCGAATGGAAATACTTGACTATGTCAACTTCTTGGAATGACGCTATGGGTTGACCCTTAACATTGAGTATATATCGGGTTTCAAGGTAAAAATTCTTGAGGATCCAAAAGATGGTATCTACATAATGGAAATCTACTGCACAAGCCACTGTTGTATTCAATCTTGACCTCTAGATGTTTTTAAAGATTTTGAGCTAATCTTGATCTTTAACTTCCACAACAAATTTCTGCTTCTTGAAAATCTATAAAATATCACCCCATTTGAGTGAAGTTACCCCTTTCTCTAAGAGTCACGTAGTATCATCAAAGACATACCCTAGGGTGTTGAGTTTTTTTTCCTATTGACTTCCACTTTTAGAAGCATTTGCCATGGGTATTTTTCTTGCAGGTTTCTTGCAAGGAGAAATTTCTAAATCCGCAATAACACGTTAATCATTAGTGTATTAGTAACAAAATATAACATGAAAACAATGCATAAATTTTAATTTCGGTAATCATGTAAATTATTAGGTCCTTTTGAGAAGTATTGAGAGATTATAGATACATATGTCTATGAAATCTTGTGTTGGTACATGAGGAATTAGTCTAGTTAATGTTAGGGGGGAAGTCATCATCTGAAAATGATAGGATGATTCGAGACATGGTGAGAGTTTGGGTGGAAATATGCCTTAGTTTGGGACAGGGTCCTTGTGAATTGGTGAAGTTGTGGTCAACTTGGTTTATGAATATTGTTAGTGTGTATTAGATTTAATCCTAGAAACACAATTGGTGAGTATTGGAGAATATCTTATGAAGGGCGTCTTTTTTGAAAGTAACAAACTGGTAGCATTAACATGAAGACTTTTGCTATGCACTAGCGACATTCACAACAATTCTTCCAATGTGTATAACATTTGTACTCGAGCATTTTTTATTAGGTGTGTCAAAACAAAGGATAGGTTACCAGAGAAATTCATAACAACTTTTCCAAGATGTATTAGAGGAAATATTAGAAACTTCATCGGTATGGAATATTTTGTTCATATATGTGTGAAAGAACTATATCGAAATAGAGAAGTAGGCACCAAAGGATTCATCTGTATGTACGCGCCCTGACTCACTACAACCCACATATACCTCAAAAACTAGGGTTTTTGAACTTCCGAGACTTTTGTCATCATGATCTCTGACTTATCGAAACTTTGATGCATCCATGAGATCCTCCAGACAATCTCACTTTCAGAATAGATCTTCAACACATGCTCAAGAGATACACATGGGATGCATTTCACAAGAGACCCTTGCATCTTATTTATACTCTCCAAGTAGCTTCCTTAGAAGCATCTTCTAGGTCACTTAACCCATTTCTAGGTCACTTAACCTATTTTCCTCATTTTTAGGGTTAATCACTTTCCATAAATAGAAAGTTCTTCGTTTATTCATCTTTTAAATGTTCCTCGACTTTGTCACTGCACTTTATTATTTAAATAATCCTCCTTGACTTTGTCACTTTTCTTTACCATTTAAATAGTAATTTCTTCTTTTCAATCATTTTGACTTCTTTGACCTTTTGGGGCTTTAATCCAACATATGAGGGTCCTTCATATTCGTAGGGCCATAACTCTCAAACTATGAGGAGTTATGTGACATTTCACAAACCACCGGAAATAGCATGACAAGCACTATCTATCTAGGATAGTTTCACCAACAAATTCACTGATCTTCATCTTAGTATTCCACATATAAGCATGGGTTCTCCAACCATACTTCTAGGATAACTCAATCGTAAAGCATCTTCTTGTGAGGGCTTTCACCATAAGGGGACCACTTTGGAGTTCATCCATTTGTACACCTTATAAACCATGTTAAGACAATAATGATTCATCTTTACATCCATCCAACAATGTATCATATACCAATGAAACATATAGATCCATATTCATCTATGCATCATATCAATGAGATCATGTGACTATGATTCCACTTGACATATATCCATTCTCATCAAGGACAATACATACTACATTTGACAAAAATCATCAATCAATCAATCCTTTGGCATCAATAAATCCCTTGACACCAATCAATCAATCATCCGTTGGCATCAATCAATCCCTTGACATCAATCCTTTGACATCAATTAATTAAACCTTTGGCATCAATGACAACATGATCCAACAAATTCATCATCATTTTTCACAATGTCGACAAACAATGATCATATCAGGTGGTTTAGGTGGATCAAACCTATTCATCATTGATTGCATTTCATATTACTATCGTTTAAGGGCAGTGTTAATGGGATAGAATTGGCCTTCAACATTAAGGTGTACTCCTCGGTACATGATCCCAATTAGACTATGCACCATTTGGTTTAGGGAGACCCATCAGGATCTTGGCCTAGCTACCAATACTAGGTATGAGGGTGGTTTGACAAAGAAATGAGAATGAAAATGAAATCTAACAGAATGCATAAATAAATCTTATCTAACCTATCTTAGCTAGGAGAATCTATGGTAACCAAATGAGAAACTATAAATGAATCTAATCTTTGCAAACAAATTCCTCTAGATAGTTGTTTACTATATGTTAGATGATTCTTTCGAATGACTATGAGATGGTCTGTAACGATAGATGGGGCCAAATAGCCTTCTTATCATGATATAGTGTTTCCCCGACTCCATGGATCACATTTTGATATACAATCTCTAGAAGCACTAGTCTATTGAGCACAAATATTGGGAGAAAATGGGGAGATTTGGTAGCTCCATACACTCTTATATAAGATTTTTTCTCCATAAGGTACTAGTCTCCAATCTTCCATATTATTGCCAATGATTTATCGGTCATACACGGAGCTAGTGAACAAAATATAAGATTGTAGAGAGGATCTAAGAAGTGAACATAGATTATGTGATACTAAGTTTTTTATTTCTCTTTTGAGAGAAATTTATCATATATATGCATCGACAGGCCAGTTCGTTTCCAGGTCCAACCCTTCTTGGGATATTGATCTCACACACACATAATATCTAACAGATAAGAAGACATGTGAAATATTGGGAATTTGTTGGGAGTTGTCTCCTTGACAATGTTGATAGATTTTGCTAGGGTTTTCTATGGGATGTCAACCCAATTTAAGGATGATCCTTCATCAACACTATTAGTGGAATTAAAGATAAACTGAATTTTAATTCATATTTCTCCCCACATAACATGCATAGAATCACCAAAATGTATTTATATGTTGTTCTTAGCGAAATGGTTCAATATTCACCTGAAATTCTGAGCTTGAATGTTTTATATGGATTCTACCAAATTTTGAATATATAATTTTCTTTGTGTGCGAACTTCTTAATGAGTTCATCATCTAGTGACCAGGTTCCCTTTTACAAATGGAAATACTTGGCTATCTCAACTTCTTGGAATGACACTATGGATTGACCCTTAACATTGAGTATATACTGGTTTTCAAGGTCAACATTCTTGAGGATCCATGAGATGGTATCTACATAAGGGAAATCTATTGCACAAGCCGTTGTTGTATTCAATCTTGACCTTCAGATGTTTTTGAAGATTTTGAGCTCATCTTGATCTTTAACTTCCACAACAAATTTCTGCTTCTTGAACATCTATAAAATATCATCCCATTTGAGTGAAGCTACTCCTTTCTCTAATAGTCTTGTAGTATCATCAAAGACATCCCCTAGGGTGTTGAGTTCTTTGTCCTATCGAGTTCCACTTTCATAAGCTTCTGTCACGGGTATTTTTCTTGTAGGTTTCTTGTAAGGAGAAATTTTTGAATCTGCAAAAACAGATTAATCATTAGTGTATTAATAACAAAATATAACATGAAAACAACACATAATTTTTTAATTTCGGTAATCATGTAAATTATTAGGTCCTTTTGAGTAGTATTGAGAGATTATAGATACATATTTCTATGTAGTTTTGTATTGGTACCTGAGGAATTACTCAAGTTAATGTTATGGGGGAAGTCATCATCTGAAAAGGATAGGATGATTCAAGACATGGTGAGAGTTTGAATGGAATTATGGCTTAGTTTGGGAGAGGGTCCTGGTGAATTGGTGAAGTTGTGGTCAACTTGGTCGATGAAGATTGTCAGTGTGTATCAGAGTTAATCCTAGAAACACAACTGGTGAGTACTGAGGAAGATCTTCTGAAGGGCATCTGTTTTGAAAGTAACAAACCAATAGAATTGGCATGAAGTCTTCTACTATGCACTAGAAACACTCACAACAATTATTCTGATGTGTATAACATTTGCACTGGAGCATTTTGTATTAGGTCTACCGAAACAGAGGATAGGTTACTAGAGAAATTTATAACAACTTTTTCAAGATGTATTAGACGAAATATTAGAAACTTCACCAGTATGGAATATTTGGCTCACATAAGTTTGAAAGAACTATGTCGAAATAGGGAAGTAGGCACGAAAGGATTCATCGTAAATTTTTTCGACTTGCATAGGAGACGTTCAAAGAAAATTTGCTGACAAGAAAAAATGTATCGAAAATTCAACTAAGTGTTGGATTGGGGATTATCTAAGCCTTTCTAACCTCAATGCACTTCTCTAATTTGAAATATCCATTATATTTATGATGGTGATGTGAATCTTTCCCCAGAAGTAAGGTGTCATGCTAGCTATGATCTCCTATATTTTAAGGTGTCATGCTAGCTACGGTCTCCTATATTTTGGCTCGAAAGAGGAAAGGACTAGGGTTTGGATAAATTTTCATTTAGTACGGGAATCATGAGATGGTTAGGGATCGATTTAGGGTGGCCAGGGTCTTATTGAACTGAGCCAAGAGTCAGGTTACAGATTTATGGAAATGGAGGATTGTTCCCTAGGGTTTAGATAAATGGAATGTATATATTTGAAGGAGGTGGAGAGCCTCTTATCCCCGACCTGGGTACTCGAACAAAGGAGGGTTGATGGATTCAAGGAAAGAAATAAACGTACTAATATCAGGGAAGACAAATGTAAGGTGATATCGCCTCCCACGAAGCAGGGTAAATGTGACATTAAACTAACTAGCCCAACCACTTAAACCCATGGCTGATGTACGCCTAAAGGTGATGAAAATTTGCTAAATCATATCCGAACACGACAATGGCTGGAACCAACTTCTGGTATTCGATCAGGTCTATATTATAGCCCAGTCAAAATGGATTTTATACCAAGAAAATGTCGTCGGCTATGGTGTCGCCTTCCATACTCAGTCCAGTTCACATTCTGGAAGTTATACATGCAGTCTATTTTAGGTAGTGTCTTCTAAACATTCAAACGTGGCAATAAAATTTTGCATACATATTAATTCTTGTTAATCATCTTAACATGGAAAGTATATGGCCTCACAGTAATTTCTTAATATGATTAGGTAAATGTGAAAAAGTAAACATGTTAACGCATGCATTCATAAATACAAAGAAATTACGAATAGTAAATCTCATCCATTGATTTGGGAGGATGACTAAGAATATGCCAACATATTCAATTGATGGCCATAAGATTAAGATTTAATGTTAAAAGATCATTAAATCTGCCCATTGTCAATAGGTGTACACCTTTCGGCGTAACTAGAAAAAGTAAAAGTTGCATAGTAGTTTAGGGTTAGGGTTTAATTGGAGTTGACGACATGTTAACAATGAAGGGGGAAGTGGAGATTCGCTTCTCAGAAGGTTTCTATTTGAGTGCGTGATGGTCCATTTCTATCTTCTCTCAACAAAATCTATGAAAGTGGAATGAATAAATAAAAGACGAAATCATTTCTTCGTAACTTTTCAAGTGCGAGTTTCAAGAGATCGGAGGTAGTTAATGGAAGTGTGCTAATGAAAATCTTGGTTCCATTGGAGGGATTGTTTGGAACTCCTCCAATCGCATCGTGGAGTTTGTTGAAAATCCTCCATTTTCACCAGAGTGGATAATGAAAGGTGCGTTGAAAACAAATGTGGTGTGTCGAAGTGGTTTGTGGCCATATGGTAATGGAGCAGAGTTGGAAGGCCTCCTTCATGTATACGACCATACATCTCTAGTAAAGGTACTTGAAGAATATGGAGAGGTCTAAATCTCTCTAATGACAACGGAACCACCCTCGGATCTAATAGTAGATGGGGCAATTAAAGATGAAGTGCTCCTTAGTATCAACCTCCCAAAGATCGAACAGTTGGTAAATCCTATCTAGGGGGTCAATCTGGTGATCTACATCTACCTGAAATATATGTCAACCCACTCTAAACTGACCAAGGGGAATATGAAGAATGTAAATCCAATGGTAGAGTGTGTAATAGGGCCAAACAATGAGCCTGTCTCTCAAATCCATGAAGTTCCCAATGTAGAAAGCCATATTTAGATGTAACACCCCCTTAGAGTTTATCCAAGTGACCTGTACAAACTACCTATAAATATCATCTCACATGATCTTGATCAACTCCTGCCTAAGAGGTATGAGGTGGCCAGGCACATCAAGAGAGTATCTAAATGGAGGAATATAGTCTATCACAATTCCTACAAACTCAAAAATATCAAAGACCCCCACATGGCAGCAACAAGTACAACTCGAAGGGTTGGCTAAGGCAATGGACTCCAAAGAGAAATAGGCCAAGTATGGATATTTCTCTCAAGTCAGCATATCTTTAAAGGTGATGTAGGAGTGAGACAATATTGAACACAATATCAAGATGGAAGGACAAGGCACCAAACTCTGAAGGATGATGGGCTAAGGGGCTGCCTTCTTGCATCTAATGATACACCAAAGGACTGCACTCTCTTTATTTAGGCTCAATCCGACTCCCAAGTCCCAAAACCTTTGAACCATAAAGAACTATAGGATGAACAAGGGTGTCCATGAGATACATCTTGGATGATATATCTTGAAATTGGTTCCTAAAACACTATCTCAAAAAGGGCTAAGGATCAATAGCCCTTATTGGTCGAACCGACACGTATGACAGGAACCTTCCCGATGGTCTTTTTAGCATGTTGGAAAACTTATAACGAAGTATTCTAATTAAGAACTTTCATACCAAAGGAAGAAGTCCTCTGGTATGTATTGAAGATGTTGGAAAGCATTATGCCATATATACTTGATAAAATCACACAAACCTCTTTGAAATGTCAAAACATTTCTTCTTAAAAGTATAAGTGTCAAAGTAGAAACTAAACCAAACTTGCAAATATAAAGAAATTTCATAAAAGGGAAATAAGAATACTTAAACTAAGATAAGGAAGACAAGTAGTCTCCTAAACAAGTCAAGAATTTCTCAAGTCAGAAAGGAGGGGGTCCCATTTTCTTGGTTAAAAATGAATTTACATAAAATCATGCAAGAAAAAGGGAAGGTGTTGATGCCTAGCACAAAAAATGGTGACATAATGGGTCGAGCCATGAATATTTGCAAAAATATATCTAAACATAAGACTTCAAAGAATGGAAATACTTGCAGTGCATGACCCAAGGGAGAATGAGTAGGTCTCGTAGTTTTCACAAGTGCATAATTTCATGAGACAAGATTATATGCTAAAAGGGTGAGGTCAAGGCCATGCCCAAAGAAGATTGATTACCATAGTAAACTCTTTTGAACCAAATTGATTCGGGAAGGAAGGATAAGTACAACAAGGAAATGATGCGTCAAGATTGATGAAGGTACCAGTTGATTACACATTTATCTAGTGTTTCTCTGCTACCAACAAGAGTCTACAGCCTCGACAAAGTCACCTCAGTGTCACAAACATTGATCCATTGCTAACGAGCATCCATAGCCCCGCCATATATACTTGCATGTCCCTCATGAGTTGGAATTTATTTCCCAAACCCTTTACCTTTAGAATATGATTCTCTTAAATTTATAGAAAGGAGGACGGGGGGAGTCCCATTTTTCCTTTAAAGGCATGTGGGATGACACTTGTAAAAGTGAGATTTTCCAACTTGATTATAAATGAGCTAACTCCCTGAGAAACATACCTTGAGTACTATAGATTCCTTTCTAAATTAGTTTCCATTTAGTTTCAAACAAACACAAAACCTTCTCTCAAGCATGACCATTATCTTACTCTCACTACATGTAAGAGCACAATGCTCATCTTCTAATGAACTATGTTCATCTACTGGGTTTGACTTGAAGTAATGCACAACATTTTTACATAGAGAAATATAAATTCATTTCTAGAAGCCAATATGTAGATTTCCAAGATTTTGGTACCAATTTTTCACACCCTGAAACTTATTCAGTTTCGAGACACCAAATTTTCGGAGAAGTCTAAGGAAAGAAATTTGAAAGAGAGAAAAAGGAAAATTAACTATAATAAATAAAATAAAAAAATTCAAAGCATAAAACATAGGAACACATGCGAAAAAGGTAAAGTAAAAATGAAGAAAGAAATCAAAGATGAAAAAGAAAACTATGTATTTATGTACAAGAGAAAGTTTCCTCAAAGGATAGTTGATGCAATATTTAAGTATTTGGCCATTGACTAGGAGGAGTTCTGCATCCCCTTCAAGATTTTGCAATCGATAGGTTCCTAGGCCCATCATTTCTTCGATTATGAAAGGGCCCAACCACAATTTTTGAAACTTTAAGTGTTTTCCATTGTCTTCATGTGAATTGTCCCACTTGAGGACCAGGTCACTAACCTAAAATTTTTTTTTGCCAGGAGAATTTTTATCAAACCAATGTCTAATAGTTTGTTCACGAGCTTCAAATTTGGTTTTATCTTTGGAATAGCTCTCTTCTATATTTAAAAGGGTGTTACTATGTTTTTGGATTATAGGGCATTCAATCCAGTGTGACTAATGTGTAAGTTGAAGGGAAGGGAGATATATGTTTGAAGGAAAGATAGCTTATTTCCCATAAACAAGAAAACAAGAAGAGGTCCCTATGGATTCTTTGGGAGTAACATGGTCAGCCAAGAGGGTGTTAGGTAGTGCATTGCTCCAATTCATCTATTTTTTGACTATGGTTCATTTAAGTATGTCGATCATACTTTTTTTGGCGAATTCATCCAAGACATTTCCTTGAGGGTAATAGTTGGCTACATATTTTAAAATGATCCACTTTTCTAGAGAAAACTCAATCAATTCAACAATAAAAAATGTGTAGTATTATCAAATACAAGAGTTTTAGGTACTCCAAACCTAGCCATAATGTGTTATTCTAGAAAATTGATTACCACTTCATCATTTACCTTGGTTAACGGTACCACTTATGTCCAGCGAGTAAAATAATTAGTAGTAGTTATAATATACATGTGCTACTTAGATGAATGAGGGTTGATCTAACCAATTATGTCCAATTCCGATCTCTCAAAAGGTTCTTCAACAACAATAAGATGAAGTGGAATAGTCACCTTGCTCTCTCTCCCCGTTGACTTCTAGAACATGTCGCAACTCCTAGAGTAGGCATGAGGATCCTTAAATATTGTTGGAAAATAGTATCAATCTCTTAATCATTATGGCTTGAATCATTATTCTTGCATTAATTTTCATTTCCTCATATATCATAAGTTGATTGAATTCTATACTCAACCATGTGTCCCATGAACCCTCCTAGGAGTTTAGATTGGTTCATATCAAAGATAAGATTTTTTTTTCCCTTTTCTATTATGTTTTCTTTAGCCTATGGATGATTTATACCTTATGTTAGTTTGTAAGTGCTTGACATATTTAAAATTAAAGGGTGATTTCCTTTTTTACCTTCGACAACATTTCCATGCACTGAAGTGAATCCGCCTTGTTCCACCATGGTAGATGTGAAAAACATGGTAGAAGAAGAGACATGAAGACATAGGGACGACATGTATGACCATTGTTTCAAATTTATGAGGATAATCATGCTTGGAGGAAGCAATCATCAAAATGTGAAACCTAGAGTTCATGCACCATTCAATGGGGGAGTTTTGTTTAAGTTTAAGTAAGTATTGGAATTCCACTATTTCAAGGTGACATAGATGTAATTACTTTGGGTGAGTGTATCCAACAAACAGAGCACTAGTTTTCTATGAAAAATTCTTCTATTGAGAATAAACTTTCATTTACTACCCTCAACTTCACCTCAAATCCACTCTGTTGGTGGCAATCCTTTGCTTAGAGAGGGAAGGAAGTGGGTGAGGCGTGACCATTAATGTAAGAAGGACTAAAAAAAACCATGAAGGGAAATTTTCATCCCAAGAATTCCTATTGCACATATGCCATGCATGTTGAGTATATGTAGTGCATGTTAGCAGTTGCACCAGAAGCAAAACCACTATGTTCCTAACTACATTGTAGAGTTTAAAGTGATACTGCATCGATATAATATACTAGAAAATATTGTCTTGTTGACCACCAATATGCATGAAGATGCTTATTTTTTCACCATGAAGTTAAAGGAGAATTTGAAGGGTCACATTGGTAGAGGAGAAAAACAACATAAGCCAATGAGTTGGAAAATTTCCCAACTCAAATCCTATTGGTGACAAGGGAGATAATACATAAGGGGAAGTTCAATTGGAACTCAAATTAGTAGATGTAGAGATTCCAATCCTCCAGTAGTTTCAAGAAGCCTTCTCATCTAAGAAATTCATGTGAGCATCACACCACAAAGTCCCATTCCAATGAAGAATTTAGGTTGCAAAGATGGTGATGGATAAATGGCAAGCTGTCATCATTGATCCATAGCCTCAAAAATTGTCTTACAAGAAACAATTGTGTCCCTTTGATAGTGCCATAGAAAAATTTCATTGACACAACTCAATAAAAAATAAAAGGAGCAAAGTTCAACAATTGTGTATTACTACTCAAAATGAGAAAGAAGAGAGATGGGTTAATGTTTACACAATCTATGATTGAATCATGAATCCATGTCTAGATTATCATTGATGGTGGGAGTGTGAAGAACATTAATTATGTTGATGCAATGAGATATTCAAACTGAACATCAATAATAACCCATAATGTCCTTGCCTTCTTAGATGGTAGGAAGTGATTTTCAAGAAACAATGCTTTGTTTTGTACAAAATTCAATGTTTTAATATGAATTCCTATGTGATATTACATTGATGGAAGTATGAAAAGTTATTCTGAGTTAACCATGTCTTTGGGATTGACATGGAAAGTAATATACACAACCTCAAGGGGTATGTTTTTGTTGATGGTCAAGTCTACAATATTCCAAAAACTTCAAATTATCTCTTCTAAGAAATCTTGGAAGATCATTACACATTCACAAAAAGTTTGTTGTTATCACTATCAAGGATGTGAGAGAACCCTGTTCATTTGGTAGATGTGTGTTTTCAACTAGAAATGGATGAGATGTTGGGAAACAATGGTGCCAATGATTAGATGCAACCTTAAAATAGTGTAGTGATGTATTCATACATCCACAAGGAGTACCATTGCATTGTGTGTGTACACCATTAGATTTATTTGGAAATATGATCACCACTATAAAATGTTATTTTATCCATATATATATGGAAGAATGATGTGATACAATGATAGATTCAAAATCTCATTGAGGTTAGAAGGATTTGACCGATTTCTTAATCTTTCCAAGTGTTTGTTTACAATGCCATCCATTGGATTACATTGGGTTTGAAATTGTCTAGTAAGGAATCTGAGTTGATTTTGATAAGTTGATAGTGATTCTCTATTGGTATTTGCTAAATAATATCATAGAACTTCAAATTTTTGTTGGCATTGGTTAATTTCTATAGACCCTCTGTTCCAAGATTCTCACACTTGACATGACAATTTAACTAAATCTTAAAAAGGAATTTGAGGAAACAAGGCTTCATCGTATAGATCAAGGTGCAACAATGAGATTTTGAAGAAATTGAAGAGGTCAAACTATACCTACACCTATGCTTACACTACTATATAGAGATCATCTTTTTGATATATAAGATGATGCATATGACTATGGGATGGATCTTGATATGACACAACAACATCATTGCACTGCATTTTAATTAGGGACATTCAATGACATATTCCACGACTGTTAAAATTATGATAGAGAGAGATGTACTCCATTGTTTAAGTAGTTCTCTAGTGGAGACACTATGTGTAGAGGAAAATAGTTCATGGTTCATTCTAACCATAAACCACTTTGGTTCCTACAAACCTAGAAAAAACTTGAGAACAAACCATATATGAAATGGAATTTCTAATATCAATTCCAATTGGTTATCAAACAATTGAAGAAATTAACAAAGGGTACACTATTATTTGGGTGAACGCAATAACATTAAACTGGTTTTTGATACAAAAGGGTGTGATACAAAAATTTGGCTAGAGTTCTACAATACACAAATTTTGCAAATGTTATGCAATCACTCAACAAGGATGATACACTACCTCCATAGGCCTTATTATCAATTTTATTTGTTTTCATTTTGCATAATGATCCTCTCTATTGACTTGATAAGAATTGTGCAGTAATTGCAAGTGAATCTAAGCATTTGTTGATTTGGTAATCACATTTCTTGAATTTGGTTGGACATTTTATCATATCAAAGATAGTTACAACTTTACAATGATAATGTTATTGGCCACGCATTATGATACATGATGTGAGAACCACCTCAAATTTTGTATTGCGATAAATCACCATTTAGGTATGTATGGTCATTTGATTGTGTCGTTAAGACCTTAGGAATCTATGAGTGTAAGTTTATGGTTTACTAATGGATAAATTTTAACATGACCACATATTTTTAACATCTGGATGGTGTAGAATTCAACCATGTTATTTGGTCCCAGTCCTACTCCATATTTTAAGGAGAGGAAGTGGTAATGATCTAAAAAGTGTATGACTCCATCCCCACACATTTTTTGGAGAACCTTGATAAGCTCCATCAAAAGAGAGTCCCAAGGTTTTGTGAAATCAATATGGGGCTCATGCAATACCTTTTGGGATTTAATATTAATATTAATATTAATATCAAATTGATACTTAAAATAATTTTTATTTGTTTTCTAAATAAATTTTGGTAAATTACGCATATCCGGTGACTACTTTTATCCCGATCATGACGATTTTGCTTCTATAAACATGAAAAGAGTTGTCTTGAATGAGTGGCGACAAATTCTCGATACATTGGTTTTGCTATATAAACGGTGAAAGTTGTCGTTGAATAGGTGTGACAACTTTTTATCGATACGATGGTTTTGCTATATAAACATTGAAAAGTTGTGTAGATTGAATGGTGGCGACAACTTTTATGTTTGATAGTTTTCTATATAAACATCAAATAGTTGTCGTCAAATAGGCGACGAAAAATTCTTTTGATGTGTCGGTTTAAATACATAAACACCAAAAAGTTGTCGTCGAATAAGCGACGACAACTTCTAATGATATTATTAGGTTTAGCTACATAAACAACAAAAGGGTTATTAGATCAAGTAAGGCAATGACGACTTCTATTGATGCGTCGGGTTAACTATAAAAGCAATGACAACTTCTAATGATGCATCAGTTTAACTATAAAAGTTGTTGTCGCAATTTAGATGAAAAGTTGGTTTACTATTGTTTCCCTATATCTCCGCTTATGTGATGTTTGATCAAGTTCGTCGCAAATGCCACGTCACCTAAACCGACATTTCAGAGACTCCAAATTCATCTCCATATCAACGACATAACATCGTATAAGTGTCGAAACAACCGTTGCAAAATGGGCCAAATATGCTAGTGTAGAGTGAGCCTTAGAATCCTCTTTATATATTGATCAAGAGGTGCCCTTTTGAGCCTACATTAAAATATAACTTAATTTTTCCCAGGGCGGACCTATAACATTATATTAGTTATTTAAGACATGTTTTATTATTTATACATATCTGGAAGACTCTAAATAGAAGGGGGTGGGATGACAACTTTATAATATCATCTAATCACTGGGTATTTGGAAGAAACAAAACATCTAAATCTCTAAAAGACAACTGAAAGGTTCTTCATATGCTACAACTTATCTTGAAGAAATTGGAAACTACAAGTCATATGATCATCATAATACAACTGGAGGTTCTTCACATGATACAACTGAGACTTGAGTATTTGGAAACTACAAGTCAATTGATCCTCAGAAGGCAACTGAAGAATTCTTCACATACAACCAACCCTTAATAATTTCTCCACCAAACTTGTAGCATACTTTGTGTGTGACACAACACACAACCATTGGTTTGTCAAAATTCTATACCTACATAATAATGAAGAACTCCTCAACCAGTCTTGTCAAAAGTTAAACAAAAATCAGATTTTACCTTCTGAGTTGTGTTGACCTTACTACCTATGATGATTATGTCATCCACATAAACAAATACAACCACCAAATCATCATTGTCTTTCTAACATAACGACTGAATTAGAAGGGCTTCTTTTGAATCCAAATCTTGAGCCTATTTCAAACATTTAAAACTTATATCATCTTACACATGACACACTACATACCTTCTACTTAAAACCCCTAGGGATGATACATAAGGAAGTAAAAGAAAAAAAAACTTACAATAAGGAAGTAGCTAAGTCTAAATGGGATTTAGAGAGGGGAAGAGTTCAATTGTTTTTTAAAAAATCACAAGAACATAAAGTTGGGAGAAGATGGAAAAGAGGAAGCGAAATCTGAGGGAAGGATGTAATAAAGGTAAATGTTCGAGAGGGGAATTTATAGGGAAAACAATAATCAAGTAAAGGTATGCTTGACATATATAATAACAGTGACACACAAACATAAACCTTGATATCCATATATAGTCATATAGATACCTCAGGATATTCTATCCTGAGGTCATATCATTCAAATTTATGAGTACATTTGAATCCATAGCCCTTGCAAACACCCATATTCTTGTAGTGTGTTTTTCCTAAGAATATATGCCACTCCCACAAACTACCAAGCCCACCTAGCATCGAGTATTTTTGGGCTCCACCCAGAGAGTTGGTTGTGCATATCTCTCATTGGATACCGATCATTACATCTATACTGTCTTGACATATCTATTGCACGAATACATGTCTCTATGGAAGTAGTAGGGAACCCTCCCTTGGTATATTGCATGAATACATAGACATAAACAAAGAGAACTTGATCCATTGTGACACCTTTGGGGAGATCTTGTTTTGTTCCTTAGCGCTCTGCTAGCTAGGATACCTTGCCATATACAACCTACTAGTTTGTGCGTTAACATTTTGGCGTTAAACTCCACCCCTCCCATTGATTCATCAAATCATCAACATTAAAGAAGAGGCTATGTAGACTTTTCATTTTGTCAGAAAATTTTAAAATCTTATGTTATTGAATGATTTTTAATTGTTAGGGCACACGATTTTCTGCTTTGCATCTAAGAAAATCATTTTGTTTCCTTCTCTTTGATGGGACACACAAATATCACTTTGTTGTTGATTTAAAATGGAAAGCACTTTATTAATTAATGAGGAATATGAAAAGTCAAAAAAGGAAAAAGAGAGAAATAGTGAGAAATATCCTTAAATTTCCCTTATATTTTCAATGTTTATCTTTAGCTATACTATAATATGAAGATTGTTGGCCTAATGTTTCCTTCTCCCTTGATGGAGTGTAGGTACAACAAAATATGTATCTATCATACCTATCATCCAGCTCAAGCGATGACATTTCGAGAGGGACAAGGGAAAACATATCCAACACATGTAACAAGGTGAAATCAACTAGAGGTGAAAAGGTCAGAAGAAAGTTTGGTAGGCGCATGAAATTATTTCTTGCAGAAGGAGGATCATGCTCTTATGATGATGAGAGAGTAGGTGACATCGAGGTTCCCTTGAGGTAAAAAAACCTACTGAAACAGTGGGTACCTAAGGAACTTCCAAAGTTGGACACCGACTTTTGTGTTAATGAGAGGATGTATTGCATTGCTCCGTCATCCATCCATGGCCTTGGTTTAATCTCCATGGATGACATAAAGGTAAAATATGGCGGATTGGTTGAATTTTTTGAGTATGTTGGACCATGTTACACTTATGGAGTATGGTTGAGGCTGGTCCAATATATGCCTAGTATGCAGAGATACGCACTGGCCACAAATTATATACAACTGAAAGACAATAATAAAAATAAAGGAGAGACTATGTATATTGATGGAAGGCCAAAGGCATCAGGGAATATTGCAGGTCTTATAAATAGTACAAGGCCTGGGACAACAAGAAAGGAACCCAATTGCATTTTTGAGGAGCATGAAGGTAATAGGATATTTGTATGTGCGGTGAAAACA
>SNQJ01S0056497.1:0-19571 GCA_010110895.2 Picea sitchensis | reverse complement strand
ACCTTGCAATTGTTGTTGTCACCATGTTTGTGTGGGTTTGTTCTTTTGGTCACTTGTTTATTAAATATTTCCTTGAGATAATGATATAGTTGAACCTGTGACAAGCACACAATTGTAATTATGTTCCCTATAGTTAAGTGCAATTTATAACCATTTATCATAGATAAGGAAATGATCTTTTTCTTAAATTTAGATTTGAGTCCTAGTTGATGCCATAATTTAGACTTATCTTCTTTGTGGTGATTAATTGTAGCAATGGGAAGAGCTTATTATCATTCAATTGAGTTCAATAATGAGGTGTGTATTGTCTTTGTCCAGACTGTGAATAGGATATTTAAGACAATCCAGTATCAAGGTTCCTATTCCATTCCACATTCCCTATGAGTGGAAGGAATTCCCTTTTTAATACTAGAACCCCTTGTCCATCTGATGAATGTGTTAATTTTTTAACCAATTCTGTCCAAGGTGATATTGTTTGCTTATTATTTCACTATCTATGTCTACCTTTGGTGTCATCGCCTATGTTATCCACTTTTGTTGTAATTTCAGGGTAAGTATAAATACAATTATATTTTGAGAATGATTCATCTTTGCATCCATGAATTGGATATCTACAATTGCAATATTTGAGTGTGAAAAGTATTCCAATTTGTTTGTTTGAGTGGTGGGTGTGTCATGTTCAACACTGGTGGTCCCTTCTCCATTATGTTAAAACAAAAGACCTAGTTTCCTTTTTTTTTGTGTATATAAGATATCCACCCTTTGTGTCAAAACTTCATTTATGTCTTCTACTACCGACACTCTTGCAGTTCTCTCTCTACCTTCTTTTGGTATCCATACTAGACTCTGGACTTTGGAAACTATCCTTATTTTAGTATTACGTGTGATTTGACCATATTTTAATTATGTGGATTTATGAAGTTGATTTCAATGGTGTGTCCATATTTGGTTTGTAGGTTATGGGAACCACGATTCTTGATTTTATTTGGAAAGCTCATGTTGCAAAATTTTATCATATCATAGAAAGTAGATCATTCACAATAGTTCACTACTTGATTGTAATTTTCCATATGGAAGTTGGTCCTCCAAGAACTGGGAATGATCACTATATTTTGATATTCATCCTTTATTTGAAAAGGGCCTTTGCATTTTTCCACTACAAGTTTCATTGGCATTCAAAAGGGCATTGGTTCTCATTTATTATGTCTTTATCCTTTCCCAAATTTCATAGTCAAGAGAGATAGGACATCTATTATTATTCTTATTATACATGTCATCGTCACTACAAGGATGAAGTTAATGATACTAACCTTCAATAGAAGGACTATGAAGGCCTACTGACAAAACAATTTTACCCTACAAATCATTTCTAGAAAAACATGAAAATTTCCATGGCCTTGCACTCTAGTTTCAACGCTTCCAGTAGTTGGTGGATGGGTAGTATTTGATCTATAAGCCTATTGACAATGTGGATGCTCCATTTTTTGTTCCTCATTGAGTGACATATTTTTTATTGGGAACGAAACCATTGAAGAATTCTAAATGTACTTGTGCCTATAGAATTCTGACCCGGGTGACTGCTCATGCTCCATGTTCTTTACATGTCGTTGTAGCTTCTAAATTTCAACTTCTTGTTCCCTGGATTTTTCTCTTAGGCATTGATTTTCTACATCTAACAGGAATTCATTCAATTTAATAGTGCCCAACTACTTCGTAAGGGAGGTCTGCTATAGATTCACCTTCCACAATTTGAAGCTCGATATTAAATCCCCTAGCATGGATTGAGACTCATCACAATGGTGCTTACATCTAGAAATGACAAGGTAAATTGGATCACCAGTATTGACCATTAGGGGGTTGACTCTAGTGCCATCTCCCAAGTACATAATGAAAGTATGCTTGTGTAGCTTGCTAGTCTGGGCTTATTCCTATGTGAATGGCATATTTAAAAAAAAAAAAAACCCCAACATTTGTCTCTCTAGTGATGAACAGGTTAATCACTTGTATATCCATTTGGTCGCAAAGTATGTAACTTCTTCACTCTAGTGACTACATGTTCRTCCTTCGTTTGACCTTTTTAGCTTCAGGGTTGGTCGGTCTAGCGACTAATTTTCATCGTTCTACCRACTAACYGTGGTTTATTGAGTAAGTTTGCTAGGGTTGTCTTGGTCACTCTTGTGACTAATATTAGTCGTTATACCGACTAACATTCGTCGCTATATCGACTAATTATGGTAGCTAGAGTGATCAAGGTTATGYTTCCCTTAGGATGCTACGAAGGCTTGCGACTAAAGTTGGTTGCTAGACCGACTAATCTTGGTCGATGGACCGACGAATGGTAACTTTTTACTATTGTGAATAGGCTTCTTTTGTCGGTCCCTAGATAGACAAAGATCCATCTATAGTTGCTTGATCGATGAATTGGTTCCGACAAAAAAAAATCATCTTGGTCGCAACAATGGCCCTATTCCGATGAACCTTTGTCGCTACTTTGTCACAAAAGCATTCAAATTTAGTAGTGAGAGATGTAGTTTTGTTGTGGATCCTCCCATATTTTCATTATCCAAATATTCAAACAAGTCAAATTATTGTTCCTACTGGGATTTCGATTCCATTCACAATAATGATGAACCAAAGATAAATGTGATTGTAGGAAATCGAGTGTCCTTGTCCCTAGACTCTACATCATAGGAATATCTGAATAGGGGATTTATTGGTAGGTATCTATTAGGACATCTAATTTGTTTCCTTATTGAAAAAAACATATGGATAATTATAAATAAAATAATAGAATATGAGGTTTAGGGAAGTCTAGGAAGAATAGGAAATGTGTTAACATAAATATTGATGAAAACAATTTAGAATTGGGAAAATAAATTAAGCTAATGATACTATGGCTATGGAATATTCATCCCTGGTTGGTATATTTTCTATCAAAAGAGTGATGCTTGAAATTCTAAAAGGTTGTATTGTTGATAATTTCACCAAAATGCTTGGATATGAGCCCCAAAGTATGACACTAGCCAAATTTTATATGGCTTGGATTATGAGATTTGGGGATGATGAAAACCATGTTATTCACTCAATATGTAATTCGGGCTTCTAGGCCCTTTTTCCTAAACAAATGGAGGATTGAGTTCAACACAAAGTTTGAGAAGGTTGATTTGATTCTTGTATGGGTGAGGCTCTCGGGTTTATTGTTGATTATATGGTCTATTGAAGTGTTCAAATAGGTTTGGAATTGTATATGGTTCTTTTATTAAGTGGAAAAATCTTACGAGACTTTAGCCTTCATTGGTATGGCTTGTATTCTTGTTGGAATTAGTTTATCAAGCGGTTTGGCAGATAACATTACTATTAGGATAGGAAATTACAATTTCTATTAGTAGTTAGATTATGAGGGGATACCTTTCAAATGTGGCTTCTATTTTTCTTACACTAATATTACTAATGAATTATCTCTCCACATTAATTGAAAGATATGGGTTTGAAATGGATCTGAATAAATGGAGGCTCCCCTTCACCCTACTCTAGCTTCATCCTAGAAAGAGAAAGCCTCACCACAAGTGTTCCATCTTCAAATCTGGTTGCATATTTTATGGAGGGTATAGGAGACTCCCAGGAATTCATCAAAGGAATTAGAATCTCACTTAATTCTCTCTCATCCCCTTCCCCCACTCCTTCTCCTTTTGGTGATTAAACCCTTTTTTCTTGATAGGAGAATTTACCACCCCACCCCTCCCCCAAAACAAGGGGAGGTCTTAGATAAGGATTCCTTACCTAGTACCTTTTCATCATAAATCCCCCATATTGATACTGTTATTATGCTTCATAATTTAAACCAAGAATATGATGTTTCTTCTCCCATCAAATCATGGGATCTTCCCATTGGCCCTTCTGCAACTAAAATTTCTTATTCTAATTCTCATCCTTTAAAATTTTATAAATATAATATCCACTCAAAATCCAAAGGATCCCAAAAATTATTGGGTAAAATAGAAGGGGTTCTTGGAATTATTGATGATGGAGATCCAAATTATTCTCAGAGAGGTAGGAAATATTAACATTCTATTGCTAAAAAATGAGCTAACTCAAAGGAAATAATAGGGAAAAAAAATTGCTTATTAGGGCCCCTTAGATATAATTCCCTAGATGGGGTCCCCTCATGATTTTTCTATTCCTGAACTATAGAGGGCTAGTGAATCCGTCTAAAAGATTGGTCATTAAGAGATTTCTTGGATACCCACAGTCCATCAATTATTTTCTTGAGAGAAACTATGTTAGATGTTGGTAGGGCAATAAAAGTCTTATATCCCCTTATGAAAGGTTGGAATTCAATTTTATTGATGCTCAAGGATGATCAAGGGGGGATTATTACAAGATGGAAAATGGACTCTGTGTTTTTCTCAAACTCATTAGTCTTCCCTTGGGCCTTGGAACTTCTCTTTTCTCCATATACCTAGAGAAGGAGTTAATTTTCATCAACATCTACATTCCTTATGCAGCCAAAAAACATCCTTTGGGAATATACCTTACAAAAATATTGATTTCAATTCATGTTAGTGTTGGTAGGAGGTGACTTAAATTTTACTTTGGGATCTTCTGAAATTTGGGGTCCAGTACCTCATATGGATCCCCTTACAGTATATTTTGTCATTTAAAAACTTGAGTCGAAAGGATTACTAGATTTACATCCCGCAAAAATCTCTTTCACCTAGAGGAATATGAGAATAGGGGAGGGTCAAGTGGCCAAGCATCTGCATCATTTTTTTATCTTTGAATCCTTCTTGGAGGAAAATATTTAGCTTAGACAATGGGTCTCCTTGGGAAGTGACTTCGACCATATACCTATCATATTGGAACTAGCTCCTACCTAGTAAAATGCCCCCAAAACCTTCAATATAAACCCATATTGTCTAGAAGAGGATTCCCTTATACACATTATAATATATTGTTGGTGAAATTTTGATCCTTCCCTCCCAAAATCTCCCCCCATTCAGTTCCATCTTAAATTGAAATAGGAAAAGCAAGCCGCTATTAATTGGTCAAAAGAAAAAATAAAGGTGCAGAGATTGTTTAAGGATATTGAGGCCAAGGTGGACCTATACTATCAAAGTAATAGACAAGGTGTTTTCTCAAAGTCTTAAAAAAATGGAATCAAGACTCAAGAGGAAAAATGGACAACAAATTTTCTTGATAAAGAAAAGAAATGGAGAATAAAGAGTTAAACAATTTGGTTGCAATATGAACATGAAAACACCAAAATTTTCCACCACTTTTTGAATAGTCAAAACATTATTAATACGATATTGGGTATCAAAACGTATGATGGGACCAAAGTCTTTGCCCTCTCGAAAATCATAGAAGAAGGATTTTTTCACTTCATCTTTTTATTCAAAGATGAAAACAAAACTAAAATTAAAGTTATACTAAGGGTGGTTATATTCTTCCAAAGATTCATAAATAAAGAAAGAAATAGAAAGTTGATGGCAAAAATATCCAAAGAGGAACTCCTCAGTACCCTTCTGAGCTTCCAAAAGGACATAAGTCTAGGTCTAGACATTATCCCTATCAAAATTTTTGGAATGTTTTGAATTCATTGGAAGTGATCTTCTAAAGGTGGTGGAATATTCCATCTCAAAAGGTCAAATTTTGGATACCCTTAAATCCACATTCATAGTGTTGATTCCTAAGACATAAAACCCTTCAAAGTTTGACCATTTTAGACCTATCTGTTTTTGAAATAGTGTTTAGAAAATCATCTCCAAGTTGATAGCTCGAAGGATCAAAATGATTATTTCAAGCCACACATTTCCTTGGAGAAATTTGGATTTCTCAAAGGTAGGCAAATCCACTAAGAAATAGGCATGGTTCAAGAAGGACTACATTCCATCAAAACTAGGAATCAAAAAGTGTTTACCCTAAAGGTTGACCTTGACCTATCAAAATGCTTTGATAAAGTAAGTTATATCTACCTCATACTTCTCCTTATTCATTGAGAATTTTTACATGCCTTTTTTACTTAGACTCTCAGTTGTATTATCTTTTCTTCTTTTATTGTTCTTTTAAATGGCTTATCCTCCCCTTCTTTTAAAGATAAAATAGGTATTATATAGGGTTTTCCTCTTTGTCCCCTTCTTTTCATTCTGGTGGCTAAAGGTCTCAACAAATTATTGAAGGAAACCTCAGTATCCAGAAAACTAAAAAGAATCAACCTAAGTCCTTAATTCAATATCACTCACCTAGTATTTTTGGATGAAATCCTCATTTTTTGTGAAGGAACAAGGAATAATGGATTATTGATTTATTAACTTTTGAATCCTTTCTTTCAAGAAATAGGTATGATTATTAATAGAGAAAAATTCTTCGTCACCACTTGGGGTCTCTCTAATTTGGAAAGAAACTATATCTTCCATCTCTTCTCCTTTCAATTAGGGGACTTTGAAGTTGGTTGCAAATATTTGGGTTTTATTATGAAAAGAAACCATTATAGAAAGGATGACTAGTTATGGCTCGTAGCGAAGTTGGGAAGGAAAGTTAATGCATGGAGAAACAAATGAATATCAAGATAAGGATGGTATTAGTTAAGATACTACTTGAATCCATCCTATTCATCTAGATGTCCTTAGCCTATATCCAAAAAGGGACTATAGGGAAAATAAAAAATATCTTTTTTAACTTCTTATGGTCCTGGGAAATCAAGAGGAAAAATATGGTCTTAGATAATTGGAAAAGGATATCCACTACAAAATCCATAAGGGGATGGGGCTTAAAAAACATATAATTCCTTTCTAAAGCCTTGGCAAAGAAAAATGTTTAGAGGATTATTCAAGGAGTAGGTATGTGTGAACAAGAAACTAAGAAAAAATAATTTCCTCACGAATCAATTATGGATTGGATATGGGATCCTCTTAAAAAAATGAAAAATGGCTCCATCATTTGGAAATAAATCTTGAAATATTTTCCTTAATTCAGAATCGGTTAGTATGGAAAATAGGGAATTTGACCTTGATTCCTCTATTTCAAAAGATAAAAAAAATTCCAAATATTTCTCTTACATATATTTTGATTATGTGCAAAAGAACAAGAACCAAGAAGCATACAAGATCTCCAAATCTAGATTGACATTGGACCTTGGCACATGGAAAATTACAAAAAAATCCTCAACTCTCTTCTTAGAATATATGTATGACTAATGTCTACAATGAATAAGATTTATCTTTATTTATAATACTTTCAGTAAAAGACGAATGTAAATGCTAGCTAGTTACAAGAGAATTTTGACACTCTCCTTATGTACATTTTATATTAATTATGAGACTTTCAGAGAACTATGGGAAGACAATTAATCTTATGGTTAAAACATTTTTATGGTGTGCTACTAATATGAAGGAGATGTGTAATTCTTTCACGCATGAAGTTTAATGTGTGTGTATATATATATATATATATATATATATATATATATATATATATATATATATATATATATATGAACCATAAACAAATATTTCAATATCGACTTTATATGAAATACCAATATATCTTATTTCAATATCAGCTTTATATGAAATACCAATATATCTATAACTATGCATTATAAATGTATTTGATCCATTGATTTAAAGTCTAGGTCAAAAATAATTTGATTCATTAATGTTTAATAATACAGTGAAACAAATTTAGTGTATTTAATGACAAATCATTTCAAAATGAACAAGTTGCATCTATTTAGCAAGTTTGATGAAGATATCAATATGAATATGTTAAAGGTGGAGATGAATTACATTACATATTGATATCATACAACATGGAATATGATGTGAATAGAAACACAAAATACATGGGAAAAAACCCAAGATAATAATGCAAATAAATTGAATGTGATTAGAATAGGAATAAACTACATAAATAAAATGCCAACAAATATTAAAAAATAAAAATGTGAATAGAATGAAGGAAAATATAATAGACATATATTTTTATAGACAAATATATGATGAACACTTATTATGAAAGGAAATTGTATAAGCATATATATGATAAAACTAAATTCTATTTTTTTAAGAAGTTGCATGTCACCACAAAAAAAAATATTTCCTCATTTTTTTTCAATATAAAAAATGTTTCACCTTGAGGTATTTGATACCACTAAGTGCATGATAGAGATTTGATCCATATTAGCTCATGATAGACCCGATGTTAAGATGGATCTACCTTCATGGTTACAACATTTATGTGGTGTGCTACTCATATTATAGAGATGTGTTATTCCTTTCATGTTCAACTTGGAGTTGACATATAGCATTTAAAAGAAATATTAATAAATAATAGTTGAATGTTGACTATAAATAAAATATTTTAATATCCACCTTAAGTAAAATATTTCAATATCAATTTTATGTGAAATACCAATATATCAATCATTTCAATTCATTATGTTTTATTGACATAGTGAAGATTAATTTAGTGCATTCATTTCAATAATAGTAATATTTAAAATGGACAAGTTGCATCTACTTGGGAAAATATTTGATGAGAGTATCAATATTAGTATGTTAAAATTGGAGGAAAACTACATTACATATTGATATAAAAATAATATAGAATAAGATGGAAATAGAAAGAGGAGAAACATAATGCCAAATAAATCAAAGATAACAAAATTCAAATAAAATGAATATGATTAGAATAAGAATAAAAACATAAATAAAATACATACATATATTAAAAATAAAAAGGGTGAATGTAAATATAATAAGACTATATTGTTAGAGGTAAATATACCACAAATACATATTTATCAAAGGAAATTATATAATGAGATAGGTTATCGAACTTATTTTTAATTTTTTAAGTAGTTTATAGATTAGGAGTTAATATGGATATATGCTAGTAGAAAAAAAATTCAATGTGAACCATATATAAAATATTTCAATATCAACTTTACATGAAATACAGATATATAGATAACTATGAACTATGTACATTGATTTCAAGTCTACATTGAAAAATAATTTGATTTAATAATTTTTAATGTTGTAGTGCAAAATAATTTAATGCAATCATTTCAATGATGGACTAACTACACTTCATGAGGAACAAGTTGCCTCTAAGAAACTATTAGGTTAAGGGGTCCATTTTAAAATAGTAAATGATCCAGGTGGATATCAGTGGCCACCCACCTCTTCCAACTTGCTCACATAGAGTTTTCATCTTGGCAATTTTTTTATATCTTTTTAGGTCCTAAACTTTTGGTGCTATTTTGAGGCCCAAAACAACATTTTTTGGGCCCGCCACAATCACACTATAGATAAAGATAGAGTGTGACAGCATAATGTGTATTCCTCATATAGACCTTTCCAATGGGCTATCGTGGGCATAAAATTAAGATTGTATTCAAAAGTTATGACCCTCGGAAGTTGATGTACCAACTTACCCCATCGGGGCCCACATGAATTTTGGCGCTTGATCTCATAGGGTTAGGATTTTTTATGTCTAAGGTTTTATGATTACTTATTGATGCTAAAAAGGCATGGATGCCTCATTGTAATGTGCTTAGATGAATGTGCGTAGCTTCCACATCTCTTCTCAGAGATTAGCTACAACCATTCGAGCAAGATTGTTTCATTCTGCATTTTATAGTTTCAGAATATTTTTTTATTGAATAAGTTAAGTTTCATTATATCTCTGTTATTGTTCTCTATATATCTATTTTAATGTTATAGATTTGTGTTTCATTTCGTTCCACTCATAAATCTATATCAATTGTATCAGAGAGGTCTCCCAGTCATTTGTTTCTATGTGGATATCCCCAATGAGGTCAGGATATAAGCAGTTGGGACTCAAACCATTTGATCCTTTGCAATATTGGCTTCATAGAACCTGACGACCACCCATGGGGGAAGAAAAGAGAGATTATGGGATAGGATATCCCTTTAAATTGTTGCTAGAGGAATCCCTCACATGAAAAATGAACGAGATGATGGATAATGTTGCACAAATCCTTGAACGACTACCAATAGGAGACACATCTTCCTCAAGTGGAGGCACAACTCCCTTCAAAGTAAAAATCAATTTTTATATTCGCATATTTGAAGGTCAAATAGATGTGGATGTTGTATAAAAATGGTTAAACCTTCTAGAAGGGTATTTAAAAGTCTATAAATTTTTCGATAGAGAAAATATTACATTTTCTCTCCTTAAGGTGATCCCCCATGTCAAATATTGTTGGGATACTTTATGTGAGCAATGGAAAATAGAGGGATCTACATTATTTTATTTTCACCCACTTGGGGTTCTTTCAGGGATGCTATTAAGAAATAATACTACCATATTGGAAGTTATTACGACTTATATACAAGATGGACCACACTGTAGCAGGAAAGGGACCAAATAGTGAAAGATTTCACCATTGTCTTCCATACCTTGCACACCAAGCAGGGTATCAAAGAATATGAGCGACATCTGGTGCTCAAGTACTATAGTGTTATGCATACATACATACAGATAGAAATGGAGTTTCTAGACATCTTTTCCTTGGGCATGGCCTATCGATATGTTGTCAAAATTGAGCAGAAGCTTAAACAAAAGATGAGTTAGTTTGGGTCTACAAAACCCTCATGGCAGAAGTAGGGAAAATGTGGCCCCAACCTGCAGAACAAAGGTCAAAGAAAGGATGGACAACCTCAGGAAAACCAATCGAAACCACAAACAAAGAAGGATAATGGGAAGAAAACGAATGACACCGGGAAGTGGTGCGAGTTACATAAGAGCCCCTAGCATAACACCACCAAATTTCGTTTAAAGAAGTCATTGGTGGCTGAGGTGAAAGCCTATAAATTGTATGTGGGCTTTGACTCTGATTCATAACCAGAAAAAGGGTGACAGATCATTGACGTAGAATCTAGTGCCATTGTTGCTACCACCATGGTCCAACTCAGTGAAGCTAATGAACCAAAGGAAGGTGAGTGCCTCTTTCATTCATAGATGTGGGTGAAGGTTAATTCACCGTACTTCACTATTGATATAGGAAGCCAGAAGAGCCCCATCTCAGTAGAGTTCATCAAGTGGTTGTCTTTGCTGACAACACCACACCCACATTCGTACACCATCGGATAGCTCCACCAAGAGTGTAATGTCCCCAAGGCCGAGCCCTGCTATAAATAATGTCTATGAAGTGTAAATATTGCATTATGAATTGTAATTATGTTTTATAGGATGGTGAGCCAAGTCATATAAGCTAGTGGGCTTATGTTTTATTAGTTCAGGGAGCCTAAGTGTTGAAGGCCAGGAGCCTGATTTTTTTGTACATGTAATTATGCACAGTATTAATACAAGACATCTCTGTGTGTGGACCAACCACGATGAATGAGTGATGGGGGACTAAGCTTCCATAAATCCTGGGTAAGGGAGAGGGGGATGAAAGGTTGGGAGACGGGGCTAAGCTTGGGGGATGAATCCCTTGGGAGTAATAATTTATTATTATTCCAAATTACTGTGTAAATGTTTATGTGTTATCCTAAGTTCTTTTGAAGGACATGTGACTTCCAAATGGGAAGGAACGTGCTTCATGGATGACATGTGTCATCCCGATCACATGCAATTTAACCCAGGAAATGAGTCGTGTTGGGGGTTCTCTTCCCATTCTTCCAACCTCGGCATGAGTTTGTTCGCCATTCGCCATCCTCCGTCTGAACGAATTTTGGCCTCTGTGATTCGACCTTTGCATATCTCACGCACCTAAAACCCATGGTAAACCATGAACTGAGTTGTGTCTCCTGAGTTTTCTTGCTAAGAAGCCCGACGCATCCTGTAAACTCTGAATCGAGCTATTCCTTAGCGATGACTGTTGTCATTTTTGGGTGTCCATAACCATTTTTCCTAGTTGGATGTAGTGGCCATGTAGTTCTCGACTGAATGTGGCTAGTTGTCATTGTCTGTACCTAGTTAAGCCTTGTTTTCATCCTCATTGTGTTGGAATTGGTCAAAGAACAGGTTGCCAGGCCTGTGAGAAACTCTCTCTAGGTGAGAGAGTGTGCGGAGGAAGGAGAGAGCTCTTGGAAGGAACCCTGTAGCTGCCACAAAGCTTGTAGATTTTCAGTCTGGTATGTTGTTGAAACCCAAGGCAAGGGAGGTTAGCAGTCGAAGGACTGTCTAGGTGATAGAGAAGGTGTATATTTCTGGGGTGGGATAGGCATGTGGGGAAGGAGAGTCTGTGGGTAGTGGGCATAAGTGGTTCATGGGAGAGAATCCTCCTTCTTTTACATGTATTCCTCCTATAAACCTTACGTAGCCTAGGATTCCTTACCTGATGGATCTTAGTCCCAGCTCAGGGGTGACCTACTACTGAGA
Source organism: Picea sitchensis (assembly GCA_010110895.2). Taxonomy (NCBI): domain Eukaryota; kingdom Viridiplantae; phylum Streptophyta; class Pinopsida; order Pinales; family Pinaceae; genus Picea; species Picea sitchensis. The sequence continues at coordinate 7,217 of SNQJ01S0056497.1, read as the reverse complement.
GTGATGAGAAGCATGGTCTAAGGCTGGGAGGTTCATGGAAGGTCTACACGCAGTTGGTGGTGCGTGACAATTTCAAAGATAAGTGTCACTATGTTTTGTAATTATGTAATAAATTAAATTGCATACCTATGATTCTTGCAATGTTATCACATATTTTGTTGTGCATATGAATTATTATTATTTCCAGTAACTCTGAAATGCTAGCAGTAATTCTGTGTTTTAACTGTAATTAAGCGTTTTAAGTTCATTAGAATGCATAATGTGTTACAGAAGTGTTTTTCTGCATAGTAGCATTGGCCCAACCGTGGGGTTGATGGTCGAGGGACATTACAAAGAGAGTGATCTATGCATTACCCAATAGTGTCATCTTCCCTATGACATCAATCCCTTAAAAGATGCGGTATTGTGTGTTGTCACCCCCCTTGAATTTTGTGATGTTATTTTGAGCCAACCTTATTTATGGAAACGTCATGTTGTATATGATTCTAGGCCTCGTAGTGTTATTATTAATTTCGATAGGAAATTGTACAGGATACATGAGATAGTCCCACTTACTGTTATTTCCTTAATATATGCCAAGCAATGCAGGGAGTCCATCTCTCAAACTAGGAATCTTTTCTTCTTCATGGTTCACACTCAAAGTGAGTGGAAGGTTGTAGTGACATCAATGGCCTTCATGAGAGGTATCTCCACACAACAAAAGAAAGTGGATAAGGTCGTGGAATAATACAAATACATCTTATCCTCACCCATTGTGGTACCTATGCACTATCAGGTCAAGAACTAAATCAATTTGACACCTGACACACCACTCCCTAATGTGCCAATCTATCATCGCTCTCTATCAGAAAAGGAGGAAATCAAGAACTAGATCCAATATTTTTTCAAAAAGGGGAACATATGACCAAGCTCATCACCTTGTGCAAGCCCAATCATGCTTGTGCAAAAGAAAGAAGGGAACTGGAGAATTTGCATTGATTATTGGTCCCGTAATAAAATCACAGTCAAGAACAAATACCCAATTCCATGAATTGATGATCCCCTTGACCAGCTCAAGGGGGGAAAAAACTTCAGTAAGATTGATATGAAGTCCGGATACCACCAAGTCCCAATAGAGTAGAATAATGTATGGAAGACTACCTTCAATTCCAAAGAAGTTATTTTCAAATGGTTGGTCATGCCTTTTGGATTGACAAATTCCCCCATAACTTTCATGAGGATGATGGACGATATCTTGCAACATTTCACCAATTTTGTTGTGGTGGTGTATTTGGATGACATGTTCATCTTCAAAAAGAGTTGGGAAGAACACTTGCAACATATTCAACAGGTTCTACACACTCTGTAGAAATACAAGCTATTTACAAATTTGGAAAAATACTCCTTTGACATGAACATGGTCTAGTAGATAGGATACATTGTTGATGAGCATGGGGTGCATGTTGATCCAACCAAGATTCAGGTCATCTGTGATTGGCCATCCCTGACCACACTCAATGAGATTTGGAGCTTCTTAGGCCTTGCAAATTTCTATCACAGATTTGTGTTGGGATTCTCCTACATTGTATGGGTCCTTATCCAAGTGACTAGGGGTGGTGGAAAGGATAATTTGTGTGGTTCCAGTCGCAAAAAAAATATTTCTATGATTTGAAGCAGTGCTTGTGATCAACCCCAGTGATCTCATTTACCAACTTGAATAAACCTTTTTAGATTGAGATAAAAGCTTCAGACTATGTTGTGGCCACAGTTCTTAGTCAACATGGAAATTCAGTGGCCTATCATAATGAGATGTTATATCGACCGTAAGTAGCCCACTCATATCAAATAAATGTACTCCATTGTACAATCCTATCTCTAGTGGAGGAATTACATTCTAGGGAAGGAGAAATTCATCCAAACTGATCATAAGCCTCTGCAGTTCATGCATACACAATGCAAATTGCAGAATAACTACCATCATAGGTGGTCCACATACTTGTAAAAGTTCCATCTCAACCTCAAGCATAAGATAGGGAGCACCAACCATGTCTTTGACTACCTCAGTCAACCTCCAGTTGCAACACTAACCACAGTGCTACACTCATGCATACATGAGACCTCTAGATGGCCCCAACCCTACGAGAAAGATCCTAACTTCGCAGTTACCTACCATATGCTCAGAACAAAAAAAATCGTCACTGATTTCCATCTTCAGGATGGGTTTTTGTGCCATTTGGTCCATCTCTTTATCCCCTCAAGTGACAAATCGAAGCTAATTTAGGCATCTTACTATAGTCAAGTGGCAAGATGCTTCAGCGTAGAAAATACAGTGGCAGTGATTGCAACAACATTTCTATTGGAAAAAAATTTGACAAGATGTCAACAAGTATATCAGGTCTTGCACAACCTGTGTTATTGCCAAACTGGTCATGAATATACAAGGCATGTACACCACTCTGCCTACTCCCGAAAGGCCCTAGGAATCCATCTCAATGGACTGCATTTTGTTCCTTCCTTCAACCAAGCAAGAAAATGACTATGTTTTCATGGTTGTTGATCGATTCTCCAAGATGGTGATTATGGCCCCTTGCAAAAAGAGCTTCATAATGGAGGCCACTGCCAAGATATTCTTCAAACGAGTGTGGGTACATTTTGGGACACCACATACCATCATCTTATATTTGGACAGTCGGTTCCCCAACACATTTTTTTCAAGCCTCTGGTCATGGTTAGACACCAATCTCACCAAATCCATGGCCTTCCACCCCTAAACGAATGGCCAAATCGAGGTCGTCAACATGATGATGATCATGCATATCTTGCACATGTACAATTCTAAGAATCCATGCCTATGGGATGAGAGTCTTCCCTATGTTCAACACAGTTACAACAAAGCCATACATATCTTACCTAAACACAACCCCTTTCATGTGGGGTTGGGATTTCAACCATTTTCTCCCATGGATGTTCAACTACCCCTTGCGTCAACATAGTCAGAATCATCACATGCTCAAACTGAAGCCGAAAAATCCACCCAGTTCATTGAACGAATCTAGCACATACATCAACACTTTCAGGATATTTCACAGAAGTCTAATTCTAGTACAAGTATCACCATGATCAACATCGAGTTTCCCACAAGTTTCAGGTGGGAGATAAAATTTGGTTGCATTTGCAAGAAAAACTCCTTACAAGACCCCATCAAAAGATTCATCCACTCCACTATGGACCTTACACCATCAACAAGGAGGTGGGTGAAAATGATTATGAGCTCAACATCCCCCCCTTCCTTGGCTTGCATCCAATGTTTAATGTGGATCTCCTTCGACCATACTTTCCACCATTATTGGACACCTCAGAGATAACAAAACAATTGACACCGACAAAGCTCAACCCTGACTGTATGGAACAAGAATCCACTGATCAGATCATGGAAACGTAGGTAAAGGGTACTCGCCAACATAATATTCATCTTTATCGTTTTGTCAAAGTGGGGCAACTCCTACACCAAGGCAAGTGGCTCACCCGAGGTGAAATTAAAAAAAAATCATCATCTGATGGAGGGAAACAACACAATGCAAAAAAATTCTTCTTAAGGGGGGGGGATTGATCTAGATGGATATATATGGTCACCCACCTCTAAATCGTTCACATACAGTTTTCATATTGGAAGTTTTCTTCTAGATTTTCGGGTCCTAAACTTCCAGGACTGTTTTGAGGCCCTAAACAACATTTTCCGGGCCCGACACACTTACACTATAGAAAAATTTATAGTGTGATGGAATAATGTGTAGTCATCGTATAGAAATTTCTAATGGGATATTGTTTTCCTAAAACGAAGATCGTATGCAAAATTTACGACCCTAGGAAGTTGATGTACCAACTTACCCCATCTAGGCCCACATGACTTTTAGTGATTCATCTCCTAGGGTTAGGTTTTTGGATGTCTAGGGTTTTTTAATTACTCACCGATGTTAAAAGGGCTTACAGACCTCATTGTAATGTGCTAAGATGAATGTGTGTATCCACCACATCTCTTCTCAGAGATTAGCTACCACCAATCGAGCAAGATTTCTTCATTCTACATTTTATAGTTTCAATATATTTCTTTATTGAATAGAAGTTAAGTTTCATTGTATCTCTATTATTGTTCTCTATATATCTGTGTTAATGTTATAGATCTGTGTTTCATTTCATTCCGCTCATAAATTTGGATTAGTAAAGATGGGTTAAATTAGATTACATATTAATATTAAAGAACATGGAATAAGATACAAACATAAATCTGAGAAACATATTGCAAAAACTCCCATGATAATAAAACCCAAATAAAATGAATATGATTAGAATGGTAAGAAAATCGGAAATAAAATGTCCACAAATATCAAAAATTAAAATTTGAAGAGAATGAACACTAATTATCATGAACATATATTATTAAAGGAAATTATATGATGAGATATATTATTCACCTTAGTTTTATTTTCTAAATCCATTTTAACTCCATATTTATTATAAATAAATAGATAAAAAACAAACGGATCAAATCCTTCCATATAGAAAGCTTACCCAATTTTTTTCTATCTAATTTTTTATTTCACCTTAAGAGATTTGATCCATATAAACTCATAATATATTTGTTAGATTTCCAATGCAAATTATCCTTGTGACTTGTAAGCTCATGTAGGTGATGTTATCCACCCAACTATGACAACTATCACTCGACATATTTCGCTATATAAATAAATCTTCATTCTTGGGCATTAATACACTGATCTAGATCATTCGTTCTCTCTCTCTTTTGGAGAAGTGTTTAGTGTTGCAATGTGATCTGAAAGGAGTTTTTATCTCCTTCATGGTATCAGAGCAGTGTTGCAAACCCATTCTCTTTTTTATGAGAGACTCGCATGCTATCATATCTACAAGATCATTGCTTGTTAGGGTTTGCAAGGTGCTAGTTCCAACTTGTCATTCTCTCCTAATTTTTTTGTCTTCCTTCAAAGTCCTTTAGGTACTCATAATCTCACTTGATCTCGCACCTTTCTCCTTGATGCATCATGGCCACGTGATTATAGAATTTTTATTCATCTCATATGTGATTATAGTCATTTGTTTTCACTTCTATTTGTAGCCATAAAAAAGGGAACCTCACCTTAGATCGACAAGAAACATCCTGTTTGTAAATTAGTTGGTCCTTGTTCCTTCCCTTCCATCTGAAATCCAAGAGTTCTTCTTCGTTTTCATGTGTCATTTGCAAAGGGAAAAACAAGTAGCTTCACCCACAAGAGTTTGAACTTTGATGTGACCATCAAAATAAGGTGCCTTGTCAAGGATCGATGGGAAACACTTGTTGATTCTCTCTCTTGCCACATCACCACGACCACAAAAGCTCAAAACGTTCGCAATATTCTTGGTAATGATTGATTTTTTCATGTTGAAGACAACAACATAAGTGCCACAAAATTATGAGAGGAAATAATAGGTCAAACAAGTCGCATAATCAAGGTTGCAGGTGCCCTCATGAAGATCTATCGCAGGGCTAGGAGAGGTGGGGCTGATGGTGTTTTTTCCATATCGGCCGACCCATTTTGTTTGTTGTGACATATCCATATCTCTTAAAGATTTAATAAGGGTGTTTTATCCTCCAAGAAAGTCGATCCATAGTAGTAAAAACTACTTTCATTGAACCCCTCGTTGGTAAGGAAACTCGTGGTCAGATCTATTTATCCACGATAAAGGTATTCTGATTAATTGTTTTGCAATTTTTTTTTGTGAGTTCTTTATTTTAAGACCAGGGTTTCCTTATTTTAGAGATTACAAATCTAGTATGGTAGTTTTTGTATTATCTATTAATAAAATGGTTGAGTGAAGGACAACTAATATCCTTACTCTCCACAATTATCATACATGGAAACTTAAAATGCAACAACTCCTATAGTCAAAGGGACTTTGGATAACTTTAGGTGAGAATAAACCCACATTTACCAAGGAAATGGAGAAATTGGTTTATCAAAACAAGATCGATGAAGCCATGGGGTTGATCGGGTTACATGTTTTAGACAATTTTCTATTCCATCTTGATGGATGTAATAATAAAAAGAAAAGTTGGGATGAGTTGGATTTGTTATTTGGAAAAGTGAACAAGTTTAGGGCCTTACAGTTGGAAGTAGAGATGCCTTCAATTATCCATGATGAATATTCCTCCACTAAAGACTAACTTTCCAAGTTCAGGTCATTACTATCTGTTGGTAGTCCTACACGATTTCATTGTTTAAACGAGAAATTATACTTTATGTAGTTTCCTTCACCTTGTCTTGTAAAAATTATTAATTTAGATGATTACTAGATTAGTATAGTTATTCATTAATCAATTAAAGATTTATGTGTTTGTTTTATTCCATGTTTGATTCATGACTGAAAGCAGGAACGATCTGCCTTTATTAAATTGTTTAAAGAATTCAAAGATGTTTTTTCCTAGACATATGATGACTTGAAAATATTTGACCCTAATAAATATAATACAACATGTCATCTCCATGAAATGACAAACTGAGCCTTTTCAACAGAAATTAAGAAAGATGCACCCCAAATTAGAACCCACCGTCAAGAAAGAACTTAATAAACTACTAAATGCAAATATAATTTTCCCGGTGAGACACACACAATGGGTGTCTAATCTAGTTCCTGTAAGGAAGAAAAACAGTGAAATTCGACTCTGTGTCAACTTTTGTAACTTGAGCTGAGCATCTGAATAAGACAACTATCATATTCCTCCAATGGAACAAATCCTTCAGTAGGTATCTGGTTAAGAAAGACTATCTCTGCTAGATGGTTTTTCAAGATATAATCAGGTCCTCATGTCCCCCCCAAATTAGCTCAATACCACTTTGCGTACCCCATGGGGAACTTATGCCTACAGGAATATTCCTCTTGGTCTCATAAATGTCGGGGAAACTTTCCTGAGAGCAATGGGCGTTGATTTTTGTTTTCTCATAAATCAATCAATAGTGGTTTATCTTGATGACGTTACAGTTTTCTTTAAAAGCAAGAAATATCACTTGTCTCACCTTAGGGTTGTTCTAGAACGATGTCACAAGTACGACATATCTCTCAACCCTAACAAGTCATCCTTTGCGGTAGAACAATGTAAACTTCTTGGTTTCATAGTGTCTAGTGACAAAATGATCATCGATCCCGAAAATAACTCAAGCCATTGCCAAACTCTCCCCCCCCCCCCT
>SNQJ01S0056496.1:62543-91442 GCA_010110895.2 Picea sitchensis | reverse complement strand
GTTAGTTATGAATCTTTAGTATGAAATTGTTAAGAAATTTTATTTATTAAAATATCAGATTGAATATGCGAGATTGAGTAAATTTTGAGTAAATTTCAAATTTTTTGTTCCGTTTTAATTCAATGGTAGTTTAAATTTAATGATGGTCTCTACAATTAAGAAGATCCATTTCCAAGTATAGGAGACGTTGAAGAACTCACAGGAAAATTACAAGGCAAGACATGACCAGCACATAATAGATAGAAAATTCAAAGTGGGAGACAAAGTATGGTTACAACTTAATAAGGAAAGGCTATAGGGTCTTGGTAAAAAGATCAAGGCTCTGTAGTATGGTCCTTTTGAGGTACTGGAAAAGGTGGGAGATAATTCCTACATACTTAGTCTACTCCCATACATGCGCATTTACTCAGTAGTGAATGTGGAGAATCTCAAAATCTATGAGCCTTCCATGTTGGATCAGAAGGAGGAGAAGGTCCTACGTACCATAGATGACTTACCATCAGATGCTTAGGAAGAGTTAGCAGAGAACAGAAATTTTCAAAAGAGGTCTAGAACTACGAGACATGGCTAGCATGACCTTTGGAAGATTGAGTTGAAAGGACAAATTCCAAGCAAAGCAAAGTGGTAGTCCAGGGAGAAGGTAGAAGAATAATTTCCTCGCCGCATTCAGTAAATATTTTGGGGACCAAAATCCTCCCTAAATGGGGAGGTATGATATGGATTGGATCATTATATTAATTTTCATCTATCTCGATGCTTTCAGAGTGGAAAAAATTGGAGGAATCATCTTCCAAGGTCATTTTAATGGTAGGTCCCAGTTTGGAAAATTATGGTTTGAAACCTTCCAGATCCATTTTGAGGCATAAAATGTCATTTTTTTGGGTCAAAAATTTCCTAGTAATATCTTGGACCCTGTCACACTATTCTACACATCAATACCTTTCCAACGATTCAAAAATCATGTCAATCAAAGCTCGTATGCAAAATCTATGCCTCCCGCAAGTTGACCTATCATGTTGACCACCATAGCACAAGAGGATGCCACGTCAACACCTGTTACTCATGCATATGGGGCTAGCCACATGAGGAATTTCAAGAAGTTACAAGACCTTAATCACAATTGAGCGTCGAGGAAGTCAAAACCATAAACCTAGATGACTATTGGGCTATGTTAAATACCGAGCCACCGGGAGGAGAAGGGGTTCCATTGTTTTGCATTGTATCTTATTCCATAGCTTAGCAAAACATATTCTATGAGAACAACAGAGGAGAAGAGATTTTGTAGCATCCATACAGGAAATAGTGTCAAAGGAAACTCCACAAAGGGTGCCTCTTTCTTAGTACTTTCATTTGAAGAAAAGAGAGCAGAGCAACCTCACCTTCTAGTTGGGTTTTCTCCCGTATTGGGTTTCCCAAGCCATATATTGTGTCTATTTTTGGATGGTGAGTGTATTATTTCCATTCTCTATTTATCTCATTTCATATATTTCATATATTTTAAGAAGAAAAATAGTAATTAAAGAATCTGAGATCTAAATGAAATTAACCTTCACAGTAAATATTTCAGTGTTTTATTAGATCTATTGTGACTAAATATCTACTGGAATATCCACGGAATTTTATAGATCAACAACATTATGTTTATTTCGATTGACTACTATTTCAAACACAAATTCTTGGAAAATTAATATCCATCAGAATATCCTCCCCCTCAACACTGGATTATTGACCAAGTACTTGAGCGTCAAATGGTTGGTTAAAAACTTGAAGGGAGTGTCGAGTAAGTGATGTCAAAAAAATTTCAAGGAGTAGGTCATCACCAATCCTTTACACTCTATGGTTGTATAATTATTCTTAGAATATGATAGCTTCATGTTGTAAAAATAGATCGGATGATCAATGTTGTCTTCTCCAGGTTGTGCAAGCACTACACCAAGTGAAATTAAGGATGCATCCACATGTAGGTGAAATATCTTGGTCCAAAGTAGAAATATTAGGATCAACATAGTTACCACTCTCTCTTTCAACATGTCCAACACCTCCTAGCATTCCTGGGTCCAAACATACTTGGTGTATTTATGCAGTAGCTTTTCCAATGACGCAACAACCTTGGCATAACTCCTTATAAATCATCTATAATATCATTTGTGTCCCAAGGTTGCATGTAACTCTCTTACGGAGGTGAGATCCATCATGTCCACTATTGTTACAATCTTTTCCATATCCACTAGCAATCCTTCCTTGCACGCAACTTGTCTCAATAGCATTCCAAACAAGGTATAGAATATGTATTTAATGATATCTACAATTGCCTGCACCTATCCATCATCGATTGTAGTACCTACATATGCTCCTTGAGCAGGTTGAACACCATCCAATCATCTAATTATACCTCTAGAAATTGATGTATGAAATCCTTAAAGGTTGTAACCAAAATTCTAGAGAACACTGTAAGTGTATTCTTCAGGTTGAATGGAATTACCATGCACACAAATGAGCCTCATTTTATCACAAACATCATCTTGTCTCTATCTTTTTCCACGATCTGCACCTAGTGATAGCCTAAAAATCCATTTGTGAATGAGTAAGCTTCATGACCACCCACGTTATCCAATACTTCATTTCTAAATGGAGTCGAAAAGGGATCATGTATGTATGTTGCATTTAAGTTGTGAAAGTATACACAAATTCTAAGATCACTTGTCATCTTTGGAAGCACCACCATTGGGTTAATCCAATCTAATTCCTCCATAGGGACAGTGATCGTCACCTCCAACATTCAATCCAACTCTTTGCACACTTTACCTTGTACTTTGGGTTCAGTCAATATCATCTCTTCTTACCCAACTTAGCAATTGGCTTCAACTAAATCTCCATCTCTCTGATGGATCCTACAATCCCCTTCATCTCTAAAAATCTCCTTGGAAACGGGTCCTCATATTATTTCAACAATTATACCACTTGTGTAATTGTTTCTTGATCCCAATAATCACCAATTATGGCCATCTTAAGCACTTCTTATATGCCTATATAGTGTTTCTTTGTTCTCAATGGTTGTGTATAGCCCAATGTAGTTTTACTGGAGGTATTTCCTTGAACTACATGTTCACCCTCGGTTTCATTGATCTATAAATCTTGAGGGTCCTCTTCCTACGTGTCATCACCATTGACCTTCCAACAATATATCGACTTCTTTGATTTCACCATTGGCTTGTGGTATGCACATAAAACTTTCTGCAAGGTTTATTTATGCTACCAATGGAAGATGGAATCTTTGATTCTCGACAAAATCTCCCTCTGCGCAAGGACCATTGGAATAAACTTGAACATTGCACATAATTGACTACTCACTTTCTCCTAGTCCCATGTTTTCCTTCTAATCTCCTTCTAAATATACCAGCTTCTGGGTACCGTTATCCAAGGTATGCACAAACCATTGAACCCATTGTGTGCTAGGGATCTTATTGGTTGTCCAACACCACTCACAGAAACAAATATTTTCTTGAGTATCTTCGGTACCTTAGTACAAAATCATTAATTCAAAGTCAGTTGTGGGTTTGAACTATACCTTAGTACACTCCACCACCTATGCCCATTCCTATAGATATGCATGGTGCATTTCCCATCAACGTGCAAGTGTTCCTTTGACTCATGCATCCATTTCCTAAATCATTTCGATCTTAGGTACACTTTCATCCATCTGCACTAGAAATGTGTCTACCAAGCCTATATCGTCAAACCTCTGTAGGTCACACAAACATGATCTGATCTAGTGCATTTCCTTAGTGATTTGTGCACATCTCTTGGTCGATACCTCATACAACTTATTTTTGGGTTGTTATATTCTTTGTAGTGAAAGAACATTCATCCAACTGTCTAGACGAGGTGGATCGATTGGGTGGTGAGTCAACTGAAAATGTGAAGTCAATTTGATGGTTAAGTTGGGGTCGAATTTGTCGACCAGGAAAGTAGAAGTCGAAATGTTCAATGGGGATGTCAAAAGGTGATCCAATAGGAGGTCGAGTGGCAACCAAATGGAGGTTGACTGGTAAATTGACTTAAGTTGACTATAACAAAATCCTGAGATTCATGGGATTGTAGCCAATCATCTACATGGATCTGTAACCATTTTTGGGGTGCCATGATTTAGGGGTTTGCATGTTGTAAAGCCTATAAGAAAGGAGTGTTGTAATTGTGTTATGTTGATCAATATTTATAGGTTGTTGGTCTTGTAAATGTAAGTTGAATTGGCTGGAAGGTTATTCTTGTGTAATGCAAGAGAGTGATTGTGTCTTAGGTGTAGACCAAGGTTATTCATGTATCTCTTTATTCGTGAATGAATAAGACAACAAGAGAGAAAGATGTTCAAGGAATGTTGGTTTTCCTGTTTGGGTTTCCATGGTAAAATCTTTGTGTATTGTGTTTGTCATTTATTTTCTTGTTTAAGTGTGTCTTCTCTTTCCTAGTTGGTTTAGTGTGGATGCCTATTTTCTAACACTTATCTTTCCATCTAGACGTACACTACAAGGATAACACCTTGTACCAGAGGCTTTTACGAAACCTCCCTGAAAAATTTCTCCATTCTTTGTTTATAATGGAGGTTGTTAGTGAAGGCGGGTGACCGAAGGTTTTTGCAAAGATTTTTTCACTCGTACTCTTGTAAGACACATGCACACCAGTGTGCACATAAAAATTACGCCTCGATGTTGATACAGTAAGACACATCATTAACCATTATAAACAAAATAAATTACAAAGCAATGCTCCTCTCTAAACAAAGCACTCTAGTGCACGTAATCATTTTTCCTCGATGCATACATCTGTCGAGTTCACCAAGGTATGGTAAAAAAAATACTTACAATACCAATTTTTGTTGTTACACTTCATTTTATGCTTAAAAAATCTCAAGCAAGCATCAATGCCCACTCTCCTTCCACGACTGCCTCATTTCCAGTGCTCTATTGTCAATTCGATAGCTCCACTAGTAGATTCTACACATTTCCAAACTTTGGAAAATACTACAAATTTTTGTTTCTTCTCTACAGTGATACCATGCCTCCTCGAGAGAGAAGAGACCAAGTAAATTGTTTATTACCTTATTATTTTCATTTTCATTGCATTAAAATTTGAATTTGGCCTGAAATTTGGTCTTTTTATATTTTTTTTAATCCACGCAATGTGTTTAAACACTTCAACTCACCCAGAATATGATGCATCATGTGAATTTACAGGAAGCACCACCCATAGTCCATATATGATACATAAACTCACCGGTGTCATTCATAGAATGGCACCATAGAAATGTTGAAAAATAAACAAAGTGGTGTGTCTTTATAGAGACCCATTACCTATGCATTATAAAATACAATGCATCGTTAAACAACATATCAGTTCTCCAAGACAAACAGAGCACCAATGTGTTCCATTAACCAATCACACCACCTAGATTTTGATATGGAAAATTTGGTTTGGCAATGTGCCATTGTCCAACAAACACACTGGTTTTGTATACATAAAGGCACCAAGAAAATTATATAATATTTTTGTGTATCGGTGCATCTTATGGGATGCCTCGTAACCAATGTGTTCCAATTAACCAACCACACTGCCAAACATTTTATCATAAAAAAAATTAATCTAGGAGTTCCATCAGGTACACACAACGCATCAGGATTGTTCACATGGTGGTATTGAGCCAAATATATAAGAATTTATCATAGCGGTGTGTCTTAAGGAATGCCCCATTATCTATGTGTCCTAGAAGACAATGCACTGCTAGAAGAGGTCGGTTCTCCACATAATGTAGAGCACTAGTGCTTTATGTATAACAAACTACATCGCCTGGTTTACCACCTAAGAAAATTAACAAAACGGTGTGTTTTGTAGAACCAACCACACCACTTCGCACAGAACATAAGTAAAATGGCATAGGGGAGCATCGTGTGGGATTCCCCATAAACGGTGTGTTAAAGAACACAACACATGATTAAAGACAAATCAGTGCTCAGATAACTATGGAGCATCGGTGCATTAAACTTATCACACCATTTAAAGGTGATTTGTTCCTGATAAAGTGCACTGAGAACAATGTGTATTAACTATTGTAGTAGCACCAATTAATTTTCCACATTTTTTTTGCAAACAAAATTCAATTTTAGATTTTTGTAAATACAAAATAGTTATATATGTATATGTTTTGTAATTTCAATTTTTTTTATCTATATATATGTGCCTAAAAAGAATTTTATGTGAGGCAAATATCATGACGAGGATGAGCGCAAGAGCAACAACAACAATAGCCAGAAGAAAAACAATTTACTCACAAACTAAATATGTAAGCCTTCATAATTAAATTTTGTGGAGGTAAAAATGGAGATCACTCTCTGGTGCCTCTCATAATTTAGCGCAAAAACTTGATCCTCTACCACTCTGGTTCGCATCTCCTCCTCTACAGGTCACTCGACTTTCTCCAAGATACCATCCTCGTCATTCATGTAGCCAGAATATGAAATAGCATCAATTTGCTTGTACATATTATACCTATACCTCCTCTTCTTCTCCTCGAGGGGGTTTATCGAATAACTCTTTGAGGTCGGGGATAAATTGTGTATCCCCAAAGTATCTATAATCGGGGCCCTTTCATGTGGCATTAGGCACATCAACTTCATTCTCTTCCAATTCCATCATCTTGACCCCTACTTTGGCATAATTATGACTAGAAAGAACTACGATCAGAGCTTCTTGGTGCCCCCTTGGCCTGATCAACAAGAAAGAAACCATGGTGGATGTCTTAATTATAATACTTTTTCAACCTCAAGAATTACTTAAGTCCCATATAGTATATTTAATATAACTTAAGAAACACATTTGGAAAAAAATATAATGATCCATAAGCTTTGCTAGCATGCCTTATCGTTGAATATTAAGGATTTTCCTGGCCTCGACCTACTCCTCCATGAGATCCTCACTTTTGTATTTACTAAGAAGCTCATGTTTCTTCTTCTCCACAACCATGCACTTCATCATTTTCTCATCTGAAAGGGGCACATGGGAAACAAACTCTCACTCTCTTTGATACTAGTTTCCCTTGTCCTAATCTACCATTTCTTCCACCACATCCTCTTCTTCCTCAAACAGAACTAGCCACCGGAAAGGGCCCCAATTATAGATACTCTAGGGCTACAAAATTCTTCCCCGACGTCAAATAGCTATTCAATAATCGCCCTGATGTGAAGAAGAGAAGGTATAGGTATGAGAGTTACAAACGAATTGATGCCATTTATTATGTATTATACATGAATGATGAGGATGGTATCTTGGAGAAAGTCGGGTGGCCCCCAGAGGAGGAAATGTGAGCTAGAGCATTGAGGGAGTGGGAGAGGATCAATTCTGTGTGCTATATTATGAGAGGCATTGAAGAGTGATTTCCTCTTAAAAGAACAACCTCCGTAAAACTTTAATTGCAGAGGTTTTCAAACAGACTTTATCATTTAAATTGTTTGTTGGTGCATTTTTATGTAACAATCGCACTGGTGCGTTTTCGATCACACTAGTGCGCTTTCAATCGCATTGGTGCGCTATAAATAGTATAATACACATGTATGCTATGTTTTTCATAGATGTTATTGTTTTTTTATTTATAAAATGTATTATGAGTACGCTAATGATTTATTTGTTTTTATATTAAATTTGAGATGTATCACTCATTAGAATTTAGAGTTTTCATATAATGTTTAACTTTAGTTTTATGAAATTGTTTAATTTGGTTTGTGATTACAAAAAAAATTATAACCTCTAATACCATATAATGTTTAGTTCTTCTTCAAGGTGAATTGTTTTTTGTGCAACAAGATACGATATATTGATTAAACATATTTACAAAGAAAAACACATAAATATGATGAGTGAAATGATAGTGATTTGAATAATAATGTCTTTTTCATACATTGTAATAATAACATTATGATATAATTATTCACTAATA
Source organism: Picea sitchensis (assembly GCA_010110895.2). Taxonomy (NCBI): domain Eukaryota; kingdom Viridiplantae; phylum Streptophyta; class Pinopsida; order Pinales; family Pinaceae; genus Picea; species Picea sitchensis. The sequence continues at coordinate 83,458 of SNQJ01S0056496.1, read as the reverse complement.
ATAATGATAATGTAACAATAATGTTCTTTTATTAATTTTTATTATTCAAAGATTACAAGACAAAGCTATAATATAATTGTTTACTAAAATCACAATTATTGTATTTAATTTTTCCAAATATTTTATTAATTTATATTATTTAATTATTATAATATATTAAATTTATTTAATTAAGTTTAAATTATTAAATATAAACAATATATAATAATAAATTTTGATCTATACATTTTCGATGAAATAGTTTTACAAATTTTAACTCTATTACCAACTTTATGAATCTTCTATTAAAAAAGTTTGTAAAAGTATGTAAGTATTAGTTGAATCTTCTATTAAAGAAGTATGTTAAGTTTTGCATTTAGTTTATTTTGTATCAACACGTATGCAAATATTGGATTTGGTTAATGAATGAAAAAAATAATTTGAATAATCACTCTTATGAAATGTTATTTTTTCATTTATTTTATTGACACAAATAAAGTTATCCCTCTTTAAAGGACTTAAACATCAAATTAGATCTTCTATCATATAAAAACAATAGCGAAGACATCTATCATAATTTTACAACAATTCTCTCTACCTCCATAAAAACAATATTGAATACATCTATCATAAATTTACAACAATTCTCTCTACCTCCATAAAAAAATTATTTATAGAAGCGTTGTGTAAAAAGAAGAAAAAGCCCCTAAGGTGCAGAGTAGTTGGTTATGAAGTGTATTGTTAAGACACTTTGTTATGTGAAGTCACTGGTTTGAAACCCTTTCTTACCTCGTGTGTCACATATGGGGAAACATGAGCACACCTGGAGGTTATAGTGGTAGTCGTTGGATAACACAACCATGTGTCATGCAAGTATGTGCCCGACTAGTTGTTGATTCCGTCAGTCACAAAAAATAACATTGGGAGAAAATGTCGAGGATCGCAGTCCATCTCCTTTGTGGCTAAGGTATTCCCTAGTCATTGCCTGCACCATATTTTCATCATTGTCTGCTTCAAAAAAAAAATTGTTGTTGCATGTCGTCATGTGGGAATTCTGGATCCAGCTTCTTTGTCACTTCATGTGGTCCATGGGAAAGATTTCATCATCTTTTCTTCTCCTGTAGGTTTGGTTGAATGGATATTCAAAGATGGGTCCTAAAATTAGAGATGATATAGAGACATTTCATTCTCTGGTTCAGTCTTTGAACCCTTGAAACATAAAATCACCTCAATCCAGCCGATTTGTTAAAATATCTAAAGTTATTTTGTATCTGGATTTCTCATCACCAGAATCATGAAGATTAACTCTCTTTTTCGGTGAATGTGCTTTGGTGGGAAATTTTGCTATGCTATTTCCAAGTCCAAAGGCTATGGAATCATGGGTATCAGAGCATTGGTACCCTAAGATCAAAGGTATTCTTAGATATTTTGTTGTAGGTTGGGGTTATTTCATTTTTTCAGTAACCAACAAATCGAAGAGGGATATAATATTATGCTCTGGCCCATATTTTTTTGGTTCTAGGGGAATGTTTCTCTCTCCTTGGTATTTTTTTTTTACTGGCGGAATCAACAACTAGTCGGCATGTACTCGCGTGACACAGGATCGTCTTATCCAAATTCTACCACTATAACCTCCAATCATGCCAATGTGTCCCCTCACATGACACACAAGGTAATTCGAGGGTTTCAAACCAGTGACTTCACATAATGAATTTCCTTAACAGTACACTCCATCATTAAATGTTCTACACCCTAGAGGCCTCTCCCCATGGTTTTTAGACTTCAATCTAGAAGAAATATTTGCATTGTGGTGTGGGTAAGACTTCATTTTCTTCCTCTAATTTTTTGGGAAGAGAGCTATATTAGATCCATCATGAATAAATTGGGTAGATACATTGATTGGGCAGATCCAAATGGAAACATGTATTCTTACGCCAGAATTTGTGTGGAGGTGGAGGTGGATTTGGAGAAGGGCCTACCAAAGGCAGTGCAAATCAACATCAATGAGTGGAGTTTTTTACAGTCTCTCAATTATGAAATTTTTTTGTTCAAGTGCCACATTTGTCATGATCATGGTCACTTTTCCAAAAAATTCCAAAAATCATAGCAATCCTAACCACCCCCAATAAAATAATTTGAGTTTAAAACGGTCACAAGAAAATGTAGGAATCCACAACATAAGGGACTACACTAGCCAAGGAAACCTCAAGGGAGTTTGCAAAATAATCAATTTGGAGCTATTGAAAATTTAAGTGATGCAGAAAATCCCGAAGCACGGGGGAAGGACCCAAAAATTCACCCTTCCAAAGGTGCATATCACACTTCACGGGAGCCAGTGATCAACTCAAAATAAGACAAGAAGGAAGATGATTCAACATAATAAGAAGGAGATGACGTCTAGGAAGCTAAGGAAAAATATAGAGAATATAGTGGGGAGACTGAGGAAGAATATTGTGAAGATAGACAAGACTCAAAGGAGGAAGAAGTGGAAGCTATAAAATTAAAAGAAAAAGAAAAAATTTCAGGTCATGGGAATTTTGTCTCAAAAGTGTAGTCTCGTCCCAACCCTTCTAAACCATTTTTCTTTGTCGATGCTTTAAAAAAATATGCACCAAACCCCTCCCTTCCTCTTACAAGGGGAATAAGGTATAAAAAGGACTAGGTATCTCATGGAGTAGGAAGAAATAGCAGCTTGAAAAGTGAGGCATTCACGCTTTATGGTCCCTATTGGCAATCCAAAGGGGTTTGAGACAATCTCAGACAATAATGTTTTGTTTCTGTGTAAACCTTTGCAATCAATTTATTAACATCTATTCATGTTCTCAGAGATTTGGAATTATAAATAGGAAAGTGTATGTTCTCACCTCCACATGTGGCGGTAGGTTGAAGGACATTGAATTATTTTCACTTCACGGCAAGTTTGTTTTTATTCGCTTGAACTCTGTGTACTCTTTTTGTTGTTTTAGTTTTGTTGCAACCTCTTTTTGAATACAAACCTACCCATTTTTGTTAAAAAAAGAAGAATATAATTGTCAACCCTTGGTATGATAACAAGTGTAAACATGCTATAAAATCCATTAGGGATGCCTATAATGAGTCTTTGAAATACGATAAGATTAATAGATACAAAGCCTTAATTAAAAGAGAAAAAAAAAAACACTACATAAATAGAAAGTAAGAGAACCTTTTGCACATTTCTAAGCTAGATCCAAAGAAATTTTGGAGGAAAATTTTGACTCGTAAAACTAAATAAAACGTTATGATTCCCCTGATAGACAGGAATTCCTACTTTAGAAATCTTTACGAATCATGTAATATCCTGGACAAAATTCCAAAAATTTCTACAGAAGATGATGTTTTTTCTATAGAAGACATAAAGTTTCAGTTTAAGCGACTTGAAAATGGGAAATTTAAGGACATCAAGGGCTACCAAAATGAAATTTTAAAAATTGGAGGGCCTATTATGATCTCTCACATACACAATCTCTTCAATTTAGAAGTTAAGCAGGGCTTCCCTAAACCTTGGATTCAAAGCCTCGTTGTACCTATTTTTAAAAGTGGGGATAAAAGAAATGTTGGACACAGTGGTATGATATTGTCATTGATGTCAACATAGTGAAGGTGATGAGATCAAAGCTTAGGATAAATAACGTAGCAGGTCACGCAAAAGCCTGAGCCTACACAGAAAAAACCCTTATAAGGATAGGATAAGTGGATCCCATAAGACACGAAGTCTTGAAACCTCATAAATCGTGAAGTAAACTCCGACCGTCAGATCTCGTGGACAAAATTTGAGTTAGTTCTCATTCATTGGATCAAGAAGGAGATAGAAATATTCAGTACTCCAGAGCTTCTCTACTTTAGCAATTGCTGGAAACAAGTAAGAATCCATGAAATCTCGAAGTCACGAAATAATTCCAATCGTCGATCAGGAAGGATCTTTGAATGGTTTCCTGGCAGTTAGATCAAGAATTGATCTAGAGTTAAGCACTAACTGTCGATCTGGAATGGAAATGTTAAACCATCAAATCACACTAAAGTAAAGAAGGTGGTCAACTTCAGCATTGACCACTCCGACGAAAAGGATTCTGAAACATGTAAGTTTACCCGAAGGTTGAAGCCTTGAAATAGTGAACTCCCATTGACTGTCAGATCAGAAGAAGAGTAGGGAAATCCCATCAACTATTGATCTGGAATGAATATTGAAACCATAATATCGTGCTAAAAGGAAGAAGGTGGAAAACTCCAACATTGACCTACTCTGGTGATAAGAAGCTCAAATAAACCAAGAAATCCTGAACTTCGGAGCCCTAGAGTTAACAAAATTCGTCGATCAAGATAAGGAAAGATCTATGGTGGTAGATTTGTTCAAAACTTCTACAATTCGAGAATATTAGATCGAAGTCTCAAAAGTGTCATACTCTTGAAGCAACAACAACCATCAGATCAATAAGAAACTTCAGATGAATCTACAACCATTAGATCCAGTAGGAAGACATGTGACACATCAGGAGGCCCACGTCAAAGTGACCACGTCAGTAATAGATAACATGTGGCTCAATCAAATAGTGCCAAGTGTTAAGGTCAATGTGGCACATAAGGAGTGTGAAAATCATAAATCAGGTTGACACATGGAACACTCACCAAGGGTCCATGTCATCATAGTTGATGTCAACACACCATGTCAGTTTGGGACTATAGCCTCAGAGGATAACCAATTTCTCCTACTAGAAAAAATCCTGAAGCGTTGAAGGGTGAAGTCATGAATCAATGTTAGTCGTTGATCTAAGATCCACCAAAATATCTCTTGATCGTCTGATTGAGTACAGTGGAAGGATAGGGTAAGACCGATGGTAAGCGGTCATCAGAACTCTATGACCTATTTAGTAGATAAACACTCTGGAGGGATTGAACTACTTCAGAGTTCGAGTAGCCTAGAGTCCAGGAGTCACGGATGGACAAATACTCGGAGAGCGGGAGCTCCTTTGTGCCTAATTCTACGGTCCTAGATCCTAGACATGTGAAGGTTGTCAAGCAGGGTGTGTTGACATACCCTTCAACGGAATTTTCTCTGGAAGAGTTGGAATACTACAAAGGTCGGAGTCCTGAAATGTCGAAGTCCCGAAGTGAACAAGAACCATCCACTCAATTATAGATTAATTCATGATCGTCGATTTGTTTGAAGCCTATGGATAATCCAGGATCATCCATCCAATGGAAGATTAAATATTGATCGTCTGATATACTAGTGAATATAGTATACACACTTCAGAGAAATGTACTCCGGGAGGATTGAATGAATGAAAAGGCCGGAATTCTAGAGGGACGAAGTACTCAAGAACCTGGTTCTAGCACCGGTCACGTGATAAGGTAAGGAAGCTAAATGGGCTAGAAGTAAATAAGCCCTCAGACGTTTGAATACAGTCCCATGTAGAAAAATAGGGGCGGAAGAAGAAAGTGTTAACAAAATAATGCTTGAAATGGATAAGCTCATGGTTTGAAGCTCGTGGTCACACAAATTTTGGTTTAAAGGGAGTGCCTATTGATTATGACACAAATTCACAAAAAATCAAGATTTGTAGACTAATGAACCAATACACTGTCATGATTAAAGAATAGTTAAAACATGAGCATTATGAATAAAGAATAAAAAGGAAAAATGATATTATTTAAAGTTTAATATTATCATTTAAATGAAACAGTACAATGGTTCATTGTCAAAATATGAAATGGTTCAAATTCACACCAGTTGGAAGAATATATAAACAAGAAAGAATGGTGAGAAGAAAGTGTCGTTGTAGTCCAGATCAAAAGCAGAAGCAAAGTCCAAGAAGAAAAACCAGTGATACTTATGCAGTGAGGGTGGAAGGGAGGAGAAAGGAAGGATTCATATCCTTTACTAATTAAAGTGTGAATACAAGGGAGTTGGTGCTTCCTAGGGTTGGTTCCCTAAAATCCAAGGGAGTTGGTGCTTCCTAGGGTTGGTGCCCTAAAGACAAGGGAGTTGGTGCTTCTTAGGGTTGGTGCCCTAAAACAAGGGAGTTGGTGATTCCTAGGGTTGGTGCCCTGAAGAAGGGCATTTTTTTCTCCAAGAGTTGGTGCTCTAAAGAGGATTGGTCTCCTTCACGATCTCATACTACTCTTTATAAATCCTTGTAATTCTTGTTAATTATATTTATATAATTGATTTTAAATACAAGTCTATTGATGATGTATTGTGATGATTAATAAAATAACAAAGCAATTACTAATTTTTTAAAAGGTAATACAGATTCACCCCCCCTCTCATTATTCCAACAATTGGTATCAGAGCCAGTACCTTCAGCATGGTCTAATAACTGGAAGATAGATCCTGAAAGAAACGGATCAGAAAGAGGGAATGTCTTCCAACAAAGAACCATTGTTTAACGGAGGTCGTTATGTTCTCTGGAAAACAAGAAATGAAAATCTACATGCTGGCTCTTGGTTTTGATGTTTGGCAATCTATTGTAGATGGTTACACTGCACTAGCTACTCCACCCACGGATACTGCAGGAAAGAATATTTGCAATGACAACTCAAGAGTAGTCAAAGCCATTATAGGAGGATTAAAAATCTTATATTTGTTAAGGTAATGCATTGTAAGTCAGATAAGGATATCTGGGACAAAATGGAGGTTGTATATGAATGATATAGCAAATTCAAGGAAGCCAAACTACAAACCTACAGAGCTCAGTTTGAAAATTTGAAGATGAAATAAGAAAAGAACATTGTTGAATACCTTCATAGGGTATATGAGGTAGTCAACTCAATCAGAGAAGCAGGATAAGAACTTACAGATAAACCTATTGTACAAAATATCTTAAGGTCATTACCTATGAGATATGATGCCAAGATTTCCACAATTGAAGATAGACCAGAACTTGAAAAACTCACAGTAGATCAGCTCCATGGAATTCTTACAGCATATGAGATAAGAACGGGGAACGAAAAAACCATCAAAAGGAGAAACAAACTTTAAGTCATCTAAAAAATATATGAAGTAGGAGAAAAAGACCAACGAAGAGTTAACAAATATATTTGATGAAGAAATTGCCAACTTCATGAAGAAACTCAAGAAAGGGACTGGGAAATACAAAGGAAAGATTCCTCTAATAAGTTTCAACTGTGGAAAAATTGGACACGTTTCCAATAAATGTCCCTATCCTAAGTAGGAGGAAAGTGATTATGAAAGAACCTTCAAATATCATAAGAAAATCAAAACCAAAGATAAAAGGAAGTTCTACAAGAAGAAGAAAAATTTCTTTATCCAAGAAGACAGTAGCTCATCTAAAGAAAGTGAAGAAGAGGAGCCAAATATTCTATTTATGGGAATGAAAACTAAAGATGATAATCATCTAGAATATGAAGAAGAAGTGAACCTAGAGGAAGAATTCATCCATGCAATTTAAAAACTAAGAAAGTATAAAAAACAAAACAAGTTACTAAGGGAACAACTTCTAGAGATTGAAGAAGCTACTAAATCAAGAGAAAAGGAGGTTTCCAAAACCATTAGTGAGTTAGAACAATTGATTATTAAGTTAAAAACTCAACTCCAAGAAACTGAAAGAAAATAAGGAATCTTGAATAAATAACTCACTGAAAAACAACAAATGTGTAGGATATTGGAGGATGAAATAGTTCAACTAAGAAGGAAACTATAAAAAGGAGATATTCAGTCTAAGTTTGAAAACAACTCAAAAATCATGAACAACATTCTTAGAATTCAGAGATCATCAAATTATAAAACATGACTAGGATATGATCCCTCTACAGAACATGAGAATGACAAAATCAGCTATGTAGATGTTCTCAAGAAATCCATAAGAAGAAAAGAAAATAAGACAAGAACGATGCCATTAAAAACTATCCCAAATAAATAGAAATATGCACTTCCTACTAAAGAAAAAGATGACGAGAAGAATAGAATCATCAAAAGGAATCCCTGTAATAGAAATCAATAAATCTTCCTTGGTTATCTCTATTCCTGCAAAAAATTGGACATAAATCAATACACTATAAAGCTTATAGAAAGTACAATCCAATAAATGTTCAAAGATATGAAAATAATAAGGACAATGTAGAAAGAATAAATTATAACTCCTTCTCTCCCTTCCAAGACTATAATGTTGAAAGTTACAAATGCAACAACTATGGTCATGAAGCTAGTGAATGTATATTGTCAAAATATGACAAAAGGATAAATATTGCCCACAATCAAAAAGTATGGAAGAAAAAACAAATAAAGAAAACATATTACAATGTAGCCCTATATGCAATAAACCAAGGATGTCAGTGGTATATAGATAGTGGATGTTCCAAACACATGACTGGAGATCAAAGAAATATTCTCAAGTTAAAGAAGAAAGGAAAAGGAAAAGTAACCTTTGGAGATAATATGTCAGTCAAAATACTGAGAAAAGGCACTGTGAGTTTAGGGAATAACAAGACCAAAGTAGAAGATGTACTTCTGGTAGAAAATATCAATCCTAATCTCTTAAGTGTAAGTTATACATGTGATCAGGGTCACATACTTACCTTTGATTCTAAAAAATGTGAGATAAAAAAAAAAAAAAAGGATACTAGAAAGCTAGTAGCAATTGCACCAAGAACATCTAGCAATGTGTACATCCTTGATGTAGATGAAGCAGAAAAATGTTGTTTAAGTCAAGAACATGAATGTTGGTTATGGAATAGAAGGTTGGGACATTTAAGATTTGACAACTTAATAAAATCCAACAAGAAGGAGGAATTAAGGGATCTACCAAAAGTTATTAAGCCTTCAGATTCTATTTGTAAACATTGTCAAATAAGGAAGCAAACAAGAGTTAGTTTCAAAACAAAAGAGAATTCCACAACAAAACCATTAGAACTTATTCACATAGATCTATGTGGACCTACCAGAACTAAAAGTATTTATGGTGAACATTATTTTATGTTGATCATTGATGATTACACAAGAATGACTTGGGTATACTTTCTAAAAGAAAAATCAGAAGCCTTTGAGAAGTTTAAAACATACAAAGTCCTTGTAGAGAATGAAACATATCTCAAAATTAAACGTTTGAGATCAAATAATGGAGGAGAATTCACCTCTAAAGAGTTCATTCAATTCTATGAAAATCATGGTATCAAAAGACAGTTTTCAACTCCCATGACTCCTCAATAGAATGGGGTGGTGAAAAGGAAAAACATAACAGTTCAAGAAGCTACAAGAACCATGTTAAATGAAGCCAGGATTCTAGACAAATTCTAGAGAGATGCAATCTACATAGCATTCCACATACTTAATCAAGCTCAGTTGAGACCCAACCATGACAAAACTCCTTATGAACTATGGTTTGGCAGAACAACATCTGTTAAAAACTTTAAAATTTTTGGAAGTAAATGTTACATTAAGAATGATGAAGATAATTTAGGAAAGTTTGATCCAAGATATTATGAAGGAATATTTTTAGGTTATTCACCTAATAAGAAAGCATACAGATGTATAATCATAGACTACTAAAGAGAGTGGAAAGTGCCAATGTAAAGATAGATGATCTAAAACTAAAGAATAAAATATCCCAAGACAGATCAAAAATTGATAAAGAATCTCAGCAAGAAGATGATGATGTAGAATCTCAGCAAGAAGATGATGATAATGAAACACGGGAAAATGAACCATATGATGATGAAGAAGACAATTAAGAAATTCCCTTTCCAAAAGCTCCATCGAAAAGAGTTCAAAAGAATCATCCTGGGAGTTATATCATTGGAGATAAAAATCTAGGAGTAGAAACAAGAAGGAAACTCACATTTGACTCAGAAAATGAAATGTTTTCTATGATAGAACCTAAATCATTTAAAGAAGCCAACAAAAGTAAAAACTAGACAAAGGCAATGAATGAAGAACTTGAGAAGATAGAGAGGAACCAGACTTGGGAATTAGTTCCAAGACCTAAGGACAAGAATGTGGTAGGAACTAAGTGGATCTTCAAGAACAAACTAAATGAAAATGGCGAGATTATAAAGAAAAAAGAAAACATTGTTTGCAAAGGATATGCTCAAGTAGAAGGTATTGATTTTGAAAAAACTTTTTCTCCAGTAGCAAGACTAGAAGTCATCAGAATGTTCCTGGCATTTGCATGATTCAAGAATTTCAAGATTTATCGGATGGATGTCAAGTCATCATTTCTGAATGGAACTCTAGAAGAAGAAGTCTATGTTGAACAACCAGAAGGATTCATTCTAACAGAAAATCAAGACTATGTGTGCAAGCTAAACAAATCTTTATATGGTCTTAAGAAAGCCCCAAAAGCATGGTTTTCAAGGTCAGATCAGTGCCTACAAAAAAAAGGATATAAGAGAGGGGGTACTGACAACAACTTATATATAGAAATTTAAGATCAAAATATGATTGTTGTTGTAGTATATGTCGATGATATCATATTTGGGAGTAATATTACTATAATTAGAAGAAAATTTGCAATTGAAATGCAAGAAGAGTTTGAAATGTCTATGCTGGGAGAATTGTCCTTCTTCTTAGGTTTACAAGTCACTCAATCAGAAAAAGGAATAGTTATTTCCTAAACCAAATATATCAAAGAAATGTTAAATAAATTCCAAATGGAAGATAGTAAACCAATAAGTACTCCCATGGTCACTGAATGTAAAATAAGCTTAGATGATGACTCACCAAAAGTAGATCAAAATATGTACAGATCAATGATCAAAAGTTTTTTCTATTCAACAACAACTAGACCTGACATCATGCAGGTTGTAGGACTAGTGGGAAGATTTCAATCTGCAGCTAGGGAAACTCATCTAAAAGCATTAAAAATAATATTCAGATATCTTAAGGGGACCTTAGAATTTGGATTATGGTATCCAAAAGAAAAATACTTTACATTAAATGCATACACTTATGCAAATTGGGCTGGTAGTATAGATGACAGGAAAAGCACCAGTGGAGGAGCATTATTTCTAGGAAAATGTCTGGTAGCATGGCTAAGAAACAAACATCCACATCATTATCCACAGCAGAGACAAAATACATTGTTGTTGCATCTTGTTGCACACAAGTTCTTTGGATGAAGCAAACTTTAGATCCCATTACTATTAATTGTGATAACACTAGTGCCATAAGTATCTCTAAAAATCCATTAATGCATTCTAAACCAAACACATCCTGATTAAATACCATTTATTAAGAGATCAAGTTACTCAAAGAGTGGTTAAAATAGTGTATGTGGACACCAAAGAACAAATTGAAAACATATTCACAAAACCTTTTCCTGGGAGTACCTTTGAAAATCTTCGACAAAATTTTTGAGTAATTCACATACCTCGTTAAAACCATAAAAGTCGCATCAGAAGAAAAGGGGTGCACGGATATGGGAAACTTCGCCACAGGGGGAGCGAAGAAAGATCCCTTCTGTCATTGATGTCAAAGGGGGAGAAAATTGATAAAAAAACATAAATATTTCAAAGAAAAGGTTGTCATCAATGCCAAAGGGGGAGAATGTTAGACATAGTGGTATGTTATTGTCATTGATGTCAACAGAGTGCAGGTGATGAGATCAAAGATTAGGATAAATAGCGTAGCAGGTCGCACAGAATCTCAAGCCTACACAGAAGAATCACTTGTAAGGATAGGATAAGCGGACCCCATAAGACACGAAGTCTTGAAACCTCATAAATCGTGAAGTAAACACCGATTGTCAGATCTCATGGAGAAAATTTGGGTCAGTTCTTAATCATTGGATCAAGAAAGAGATATAAAACTTCGGTACTCTAGAGCTTCGTCACTTCGTTGATTACTAGAAACAAGTAAGAATCCATGAAATCCTGAAGTCATGAAATAAGGCCAACCATCGATCAGGAAGGAGCTTTGGATGGTTTCCCAACAGTTAGATCAAGATTTGATCTAGAGTTAAGCGACGATCATCGATCTATAATGGAAATGTTGAACCATCAGATCACACTAAAGGAAAGAAGGTGCTCAACTCTGGTGCTGACTACTCTAGCGAAAAGGATTATGAAACATGTAAGTTTACCTGAAGGTCGAATCCCTGAAGTTGCTAACTCTTGTCGACCATCAGATCAGAGGAAGAGTAGGGAAATATCATCAACCGTTGATTTGGAATGAATATTGAAACCATCAGACCCCGATTAAAGGAAGAAACTGTTCAAATCCATCATTGACCTATTCTGGTGATAAGAAGCTCAGATAAACAAAGAAATCCCAAACTCCAGATCCTCGGAGTTAACATAAGTCATTGATCAAGATAAGGAAAGATCTATGGTGGTATATTTATTCAGCACTTCGACAATTCGGGAGTATTAGATCAAAGTCTCAAAAGTGCCATACTCCCTAAGCAATGACAACTGTCAGATCAATAAGAAACTTCAAATGAATCTACAACCGTTATATCTAGGAGGAATACATGTGACACATCAGTAGGCCCATGTCAGCAGGACCATGTCAGCAATAGATGACACATGGCTCAATCAAATAGTGACAAGTGTCAAGGTTGATGTGTCACATAAGGAGTGTGAAAATCATAAATCAGGTTGACACGTGGCACACTCACCAAGGGTCCACGTCATCATAGGTGACGTCAGTACACCATGTCAGTCCAAGACTACAACCTCCAAGGATAACCAGTTTATACTACTAGAAAAAATCCTGAAGTGCCAAAGGGAAAAGTCGTTAATTAATGTTAGTCGTTGATCTAAGATCCATCAGAATATCTCTTGATTGTCTAATTGAGTGAAGTGGAAGGATAGGGTAAGACCGATCATAAGTGGTCATCAATACTCTATGACCTATTCGATAGGTAAATACTCTGAAGGGATTGAACTAATTCAGAGTTTGAGTAGCCCGGAGTCCTGGAGTCACAAATAGCCAAATACCCGGAGAGAGGGAGCTCCTTTGTGCCTAATTCTACAATCCTATCTCCTAGACATGTGAATCTTATCAAGCATAGAGTGTTGATACACCCTTCGATGGAATTTTCTCTAGAAGAGTTGGAAGACTGCAAAAGTCAGAGTCCTGAAATGTTGAAGTCCTGAAGTGAACGAGAAGCGTCCACTCAACTGTAGATTAAGTTCTGACCGTTGATTTGTTTGAAGCCTCTGGATAATCCATGATCATCCATCCAATGGAAGATTAAATATTGACTGTCCAAACTACTAGTGAGTATAGTATACATACTTCAGCAAAATGTACTCCAGGAGGATTGAATGAATGCAAAGGTCGGAAGTCCTGAAGGACAAAGTACTAGAGAACCTGGTTCCAACACCGGTCATGTGATAAGTTAAGGAAGCTAAATGGGATAGAATTAAATAAGCGCTTGGACGTTTGAATACGATCCCATGTAGAAAAATAGGGGTGGAAGAATAAATCGCTAACAGAACAATGCTTGAAATTCATAAGCTCGTGGTCACACAAATTTTGGTGTGAATGGAGCGCCTATTGATTAATACTCGAATTCACAACATTTTGAGATCTTTTGACTAATGAACCGATACACAGTCATGATTAAAGAAGAGTTAAAACATAAGCATTATGAATAAAGAGTAAAAAAGAAAAATGATAGTATTTAAATTTTAATATTATCATTTAAATGAAAGGGTACAATGGTTCATTGTCAAAAGACACAATGGTTCAAATTCACATCAATTGGAAGACTATATAAAAAAGAAAGAATGGTGAGAAGAAATTGTCTTTGTAGTCCATATCACAAGATCAAAAGCAGAAGCAAAGTCCAAGAAGAAAAATTGATGATACTTATGTAGTGAGGGTGGAAGGGAGGAGCAAGGAAGGATTCATATCCTTTACTAAATAAAGTGTGAAGACAAGGGAGTTGGTGCTTCCTAGGGTTGGTTCCCTAAAAAACAAGGGAGTTGGTGCTTCCTAGGGTTGGTTCCCTAAAGACAAGGGAGTTGGTGCTTCCTAGGGTTGGTTCTATGAAGAAGGGGATTTGTGTCTCCAAGATTTGGTTCTCGAAATAAAATTGGTGTCCTTCATAATCTCAAACTACTCTTTATAAAGCCTTGTAATTATTATTAATTATATTTATATAATTGATTTTAAATACAAGTCCATTGATGATATATTGTGATGATTAATAAAATAACAAAGTAATTACTAATTGTTTAAAAAGGTAATATTGATTCACCCCCCCTTCTCAGTATTCCAACAAAAAATCCCTCTAATTATAGGACCATTATGATTAGCCCCATTTTATACAAGCTATATAGAAGTATTTTGGAAAAGAAGATAAGCATATGGCTAGAAAGCCACAGAAAAAGAGATAAAGGTCAAGCCATTTTTAGAGGTTATCATTCAATTGTGGACCACCTTATCACGCTTAGGATTATTGCAAAGGAGTGTCACAACAATAAAACCAATCTCCTTTGTTGTTTCGTAAATCTTTTGACACTGTGCCTAGGACCAACCTTTGGAATAGGTTAAAAGAGATAAAATTTCCCTTCGGGCTGAGAGATGTTGCGGTAAGTTTGTATGAGAATGTTATTGCCAAGTTTAGGAGCACTAGGGGTTGGTAAAAGGAAATTAACTTCAATGTAGGAGTTAAGCGAGGTTTTTCCCTATCCCGTACCCTTTTTTGCATTTACATTGACAAGTTAGAAGATTGTTTGGAAGCCACAAGTTGTGTTGGACCAACTCTTGCTAGTATAGCAATCATCCTTATTCTATATGTCAATGATATTGTTCTTATGGAAAGGAATCCCTATGGCCTTATTAAGCAGCTTATAATCCTCAAGGAATTTTTCTCTAGTACAGGTATGACTATGAACACTGACAAAACTAAGGTTGTGATCATTAAATCCAATAAGATCACCTACGATAAAATAAAATTGTGAAAATAATATCGTGGAGGAAGTGCATCCGTACAAGTATCTTAGAGTTGATATTCATCACAAGATAAATTGGAACTATAGCATTGAGAAAAGGATAAATGGAGGGTGGAAAGCTTATTATGGGCTTGAAAATAATTGTAAATTAGCATACCTTTGGCTATGGGATAAGAAAAAACTCTTCTTTGAGACTCTTGTCACTCATGTTATCCTATATGGATGTGAAGTTTGGGGATGCAATATCTCTCGATAATCTTGGAGAAAGGCAGAGGAGATCCAAAAGAATTTAATAACTTATAATATCAAAATTAAGGTCAACACACCCTATCCTATCCTATCCTCCTCATCGAAGCGAGCCTTTATCTCATTGAGAGTACAACTATGATTAGGTAACTTAATGTACAAGAACAAGATAAACAACATGGATAACAGGCTCCCCAAAATTTCTTCAGACTCTAGCCAAAATCACCAACTGCTCAAGCAAGGATGGCATAATCATGCCATGTCTTGGCTAAATCATTGGGGAATAAAAGAAGAAGTTATTCTACAAAATATCGATGATATTAAAAATATTGTACAAGCTAAATTTAAGGAGAATCTATGGTGCAATAAATAATTAGAGGATAAAATAAAATTAAGATATTATAAGGAGGTGGTTAACCCTAACCTTGAATATCAAAAATATCTCTTTGTTTTGACTAGAGTAAAGACGGGAATCGATATTGCTAAAATAAGAACTAATTCTCATGAGTTGCATAGTGAAACTGGGAGTTGGACAATCCCCAAAACACCATGGCAAGAAAGAATCTATCACGTTTGTGACACCAAGAGGGTTGAAGATGAAAAGCACTTTATCCTAGAATGTCCCGTGTATACCCAAACTAGATCCCAATTTCCAAATATTTGTCACAATATAGACCTTCCTAACCTTCTAAGTCATCAAAACTTTAGTGATCTTGGAACACTTCTCTCTTAATGCTTTTCAAGCATCGAAATAACATTTTAAAGAAATCCAAGTAGTCTCATGCTTTTCTTAAGGTGTGATAGACCAATTTTGGTCTCAATGGACATTAACCATCATCATCATCATCAATAATTGTTCATAATTAAATTTATAATTGTTATATTGAAAATTTATACATTATTTAAAATTTATAATTAATCAAATTTATTTAATTAAATTTGAAATATTAAATATGAAAATGAAATCATTAATAATAATGAATTTTAATATACACATTTTGTTTTAAATGACTTTATGATTTTTTTCTCTACCACCAACTTTATGAATCTCTTCATAAGGAAAATGTAAGTACTAGATTTGGTTAGTGAATAAAATAATTAATTTGATAAGATTAAAGAATATTAAATTAAATTAATCTTTTATTAATATTTAAAAATATTAATAAAAGTCAATATATAAAATAAACAAAAGTCCCTATGTAGGTATTATATGACTTAGTCTCCATCTTTGATGTAATTATTGTAATATACAACCAACCATTTTATAAAACAAATGTGGAATTAAGTAATATATTTACATTGGTTCCATTGAAAATCCAAAAATACAATTACTCAATCATATTTTTCTTACGCCCCAAGGGGACGTCTAAAGGTAGACCCAATGCAAGAAGTCTTTGATGAGCAGTTGGTGATATATGAAAGTTATAGTTTATTAACAACTCGTCACCAAGAGACACGTTATGTATTGCATGCACAACAACAAATCTGGATGTCTTCCTTTTCATAAAGAACTCTTTGTCATTGGAGTGTTCCTCAAAGGAACAATTTGCACTAAATAATGAGGACCTACAACTATCTATGAACCCTGCAATGTTCTCATGAGTTTGTGGATGACGATCAATATATAATAGGTTTTTCCTATTAAAGTTTCCATAATCATAACCATGCATGCACATACTATACATAGAAATGTTATGTTTGTATTTAACATTTTCAAATAATCAGACCAACTATAAAGAGGACCAAAAAATGGCATAAGTGCTACTGATTGTTTGGGAGGAATGGATACATGTGAAGGGATAAATAATCCAATATTTGCAACATCCATTTTAGACTTGGCAGTCATATAACTATTACCACAAAGAAAATTATGTTCCAACATCACGTACAAGCATGGAAGATGGCCAAGTGCCATAGAAAGCTCAGTTGTAATAGGTTTGATATTTACTTTACAAATTGATAGGAAGAGGGAATTCAACGCTACCTTCCAACAATTGAACAGACTTTGGTGTGTACTTGGACATGTTTTCTCTTAACTCATAGAATTTTTTGGATCTCCTAGTAGAGATGTTTTGGGTAGTATTGATATCATACTTTGGCTCACTAGAACTCTTTGTTGACTCAAGAGAAGGAGACAGGTTGGTTAATTTAGGATGAAACTTAGTTGATCTGGCTTCTAACTTTTCAAAAAATGAACATATGGAAGTGTTCCTACATGTATTTTCTATATCACCTATTGGATTCTCAACCGCAGTGGAAGGTATTAGACCATCAACTTTGGGTAGTCGATCATTAATATAATGGGACAATGTGACACGTCAATCATTCTTCTTCAACCCTTTACATTTTGAACAACCACATGCTCTTGAGGTGTCATAAAAGAGATCCAATTCAAGGTGTCATACCATTGACCCAGGTTGGTTGTTGGAAGATGGCATGTTACAATTGGCAGGGTAAAACAGTTGTCCATTTTCATCAAACATTTTCCTGCGATGTCTTTCTCCTGATAAGAGCTTATGGCATTTTTGGACTAGTGGAATATCTTTCACATCTGAATTCAATCCTGAATTACGATCCTACAAAATTCAATGAATAATTATTCAAATGCACATCTATAAATGACATAAATTCAACTAGATAAATGAATTATAAATAAAACCTAAACTTACTTCAAATGGCGAGAGACAAGTTGAGGAAATTGCAATGATATGGATTGATATTGAATCTGAAGAATTGGCCATTTGATATTATAACATTTTTCCCTATATTTGAGCCAAAACCATCTTCAATATGTGAATGAATTCTTAAAAGAAAGTTTGGGAAGCATAGAACAATCTAATTTCAAACAAAATTTCGAATGGATTTTAAAATTCATGCGTGCTCTTAATTAGTTATAGATGCACCGGCACGTCTATATATAAGAAAGCACTAAACTGCTAAATTATGAAAATCATTGAAGCGTCACATCCGTTATTGCCTCCGCAAAGCAAAATCTTCGCAAAAATTAATTGCGAAGCTTTGCATTTCTATTATGTTAGTAAATTGACATCGGTGTGTGTGTACATATATAGCGCACTGGGTGTTTAAAATTGTGTAGTGCATTGCTTGTATAACAAAAAAATAAATGAAAATTTTTAAATGTATATGTTTTCGCCAGTGCTTTTATATGTACAAAGTGCACTAGTGTGCTTTAAAGTGCACAAGTGCACTAAACTATATAGCGCACCAAAAAGGTAAGTTACAAAAAAACAATGCTTGGATTTATCATCAATGTGTCAGAATACAGAACGAAAAACGAGCAAGCGGGAATTTCATTTTTCGAAATGTGTGTGTTTATAAATGAAAATATTATTCATTATTTTGGAAAAATTTAGAGGGGAGAATTGTGCAACAGATATTTACCAGCAAAGACTTCGGAGTGGATTGATTTTTTTGAAGATCCAAATTTGGAAGGGTTCACTATAGGCCACATACAAATCTGCAGAAAAGAAATTCCAGGTATGTGATTTTATTCTATTGATCATATCGATCTTTCCCTATTTTATTCAAACTATTTTCAATGCATTCTCAAAAAAAATAAAAGGGTTTCATAGTTACCTTCAGTATTGGAAGCCCTAGCTTTCTTGTTGTTTTTCTTGGTTCCCCTCTCTATATTTCACAAGGGGATTTTCTTTTTTTTTAACCATACATTTTTATAGGGATTTTTACATGTATATGGTGAATTTAGTATTTTTTGTGATGGTATCACTCATTGCATTGGATATCAAACCATGTTGTTATCATGTTTTTTTCAAAAAACGTTTTCGCAGTGCATAGCGCGCACTTTATGGTAATGTCGCATTGGTATGCATATTTCTGTCAATAGCACCGATTAGTTTAAATATAAATATCATTAATTTTAGTATCATATGTGTATGAATTCGACAGTGCACAATAAGCAGTAATGTGAACATTTGCATATAAGTATGTGGAGTGCACTAGGTCGTACTCTTTTATTATATGCACCAACATATTATTTTGTAAAACTATTTCATAATTTCTATACATAAGGATTCCTATTTTTTTATATAATATTGTTGATAGAAGTTCAAGGAAACAACTTATTGCAGCGAGCACGATGATAGCTCATCCCAACAAGAGAACAAGGCAAGTTCTTTAGGTTTTATTAAAAATTTAATTATATATTTCAATTATATGTAGGTTTAAATTAATGATGTGTATTGGTTAATGTGTGTCATGTAGAGAAAAAAATTTAAGAACCTCGATAATATAGTTTGCAATCTGAGTGAAAAAGAGTGCAAAAGATTTATGGAAATGTTGCAAAGAGAGGAATTAGGTGGATCAAAAGGTAATCAATATGAAGTTTTTCTTTGACTTTTTACTAAAAATGAATTTCTTAACATTAATCGCTAAGAATTTTTAAACACTCAATTTCACATTTTTTTAATGTTATGCAGGGACCAATAGCGAGGGAATAAAATGTCATCCTAAGAGGAAAAAAATTACGAAGGATGTAAATGATGATGAAATATTGGTCATCAGTTCATCTAGAGTGGTGCTTGAAGTTAATGAATGGAAAGTTGGTGTATAGAACTTTGAGGGATATAGTGGAAAGAATATATAGGTGTACTTTCCACTTACAATACAAAAATCAATCCAATGACTCCAAGAATCAACTTATACATCAACTATAGGAAGCGTTTCCGGAGAAATGGTCAATGAGACTCGTGAGACTTGCAATAGAAAAAACTTACAATAACAAAAAAGAATAATTTAAAAGGAATTTTTTTTTTTTTACATAAACGGTTATGAGATTATATTAAGAAGTGTGGCAGAGCCACTGGTTCAGTTTACAAAATGCCCAGTGTTTCTTTGGGTCTTTTAACCTGATTACAAACAGCTTTAACTACAAACAACTGTGATTACAAACACAATCCTACTAACTGCCAGAGCTCCCTATTTGCTTACTATACTGCTTATTTAAAGCCATGGCTAATACAATGCCAGACTACTTGAGAGCTTTTAACAATGACACTTAACCCAGAAGTCACTTTTCTTCATCCTTGTTCCAGTTACTGTTCAGCTGGGCCATTTTGGCCTCCAATTGCTCCATTCTTTCGTCGAATTCTTGTTGTGGGTTCTTCAATTCCTGATGAAGCTTGTCCAGTTCTTCAGCAAACCCAATTTTTGTCAGAGTGATGTCTGACTCAAGCTGTTCAAGTCTTCAACCGGCTTCCACATCTAGATTTTCCAAGAAATCTAACTGGTGTTGTAGCATCTGTTGCAAATTTGTGAGGGTCTTATCCATCTCCTTCAAGCGATCTTCTGTTCTCATTGGCCCTTTGGAGGAAGACGCCATCGTTCTTCTTGCTTTACTTCGCGTTCCTGGAGAAGCTCTCTCTGGTTTCTTGCTCTCTCTCTGTGCCTGCGCGTCTTTGCAGATCATTCCTTGAGTCGGATTGTGAGGGGCCCGAGCGCCCTTTATTTCTTTTTGGTCCTGGGTCATCATTGTCTTTGGGAATTGGATGATCCGCGCGGATCCTTTGTCTGCCTCCAAACTCGGGCGTGCTTTCTCTTGGTACCTGGCTGAACCTGTGTGCCAATAAACCCGATCGTCCCTATCTTCAAGTCTGATATGCTTAGATCCCTTGTACCTGCGCGAGTCATCATTTGGATGAGCGCTGAAAGACCTCATGGGATTAGGGGATCTCCACTCGTTCCAAAGTGTCATTAACTGACAGAGTACCTACCTCCAGAAGCACGCCTTGATTGGCTGCTTGATCAGCTCTGCAGTTTTGGTCCCTTAAAAC
>SNQJ01S0056496.1:43917-62533 GCA_010110895.2 Picea sitchensis | reverse complement strand
GACATGATCAATCCACAATGGGGATT
The DNA here is from genome assembly GCA_010110895.2 of Picea sitchensis. NCBI lineage: Eukaryota > Viridiplantae > Streptophyta > Pinopsida > Pinales > Pinaceae > Picea > Picea sitchensis. The sequence goes on along the minus strand of SNQJ01S0056496.1, from coordinate 62,507 downwards.
GATCCTATGAATAATATAACAATAATAATAAGAATACTCTTTGCAGTTACATTATTTCAACACTTCCATTGGGCCCATGTCCTGTAAAAATCCTTCTATCACTAATTACTTGTTGGTTAAATGGTTTTTCTTCTTCAGATGTCTTAGTCGCACATGGGGTTGTGGGTTCCACTCTAATTCAGATTTGGAATGGAGAGCCTTCTTCTACGTCTTACCCATGACCTCTAGTTTTCCTCTCATATGTGGCATGCAAGATATCCTCAATCTACCCTGTGGCACGAAGACCCTCTATCTATTCCTCAGCATTGTCCAAGCCCTCTCGCTCGGCTACTACCCTCTTCTTATTATGGATCTTATACTAGTAGGGTCGTTTGTTGTGCGTCACTCCTGCTTTGCTCAATATCTCCCTGGTATGTTCCATTTCTTCCTTCTTTTGGCCTATCTCTAGAGCCTTCTTCCTATCTCATGTATTACTCAGTGCTTCCCCCAGTTCCCCCATGTGCGCAAAGTGATCTAGCTGTTTGATTCCATGGTCATCACACCTTTGTCATGCAATAAGATCTTGATCGACATGTAAAGAGACCTAATGTACCTCCCTCTAGTTCCTTTCAAGAACTTTTGCTCTGCATCAGTGTATGACTTTGTTGTATCGTCTGCAAATTCAGTGATAAGCCCTACAATAATATTGTCTAACCAGAAATCCACTGCGTGCATGAATTTACTATTAACCCTTTCCAACTACACAATGTTTTGAGCAGTCCACTCTATTGGTCCAATCCGATTGGTGGGATGAGTATCCTTCAACCTCAATATCCACTCTTGCAGCAACTCTGGGAAATAACAGAAAAAATGTCTCATGTAAATAAACAAACACATACCCCTGCAGATACTAGCATGATGTATATCTGAAACTTTTGTTATCTTTCTGTGCAAACTCCAACTGCTTTATTCCCAACCATCTTTCAATTTATTTCTTTGTAGGGTTCCATGGAATAAACATCCCTTTCTACCATTGCATTCTCTTTATTTTGCTCATATCCCTTCCATGTTTTTCTTCTAAGTTACAACCTGAAACTGAACCATTTGTTGGATGTTATGGGTTGACCCAGGTTCTACCTTAGTTCTCCAACAAAACCATATTCACCATCATCCCTTCTGGTAAACCAGAAGGATACACCGTGCATAGAGTGCACAGCACAATCTCACCCAATATGGCTTATGGGTGACTGCAAGACGTAGATGTTTGTAGTCATGGAAGGGATTGGGGATGTTCCTATTACTTCTACTTCTATTGTACCATGCATTCTACCATAACATTCATCAGATCTAATATTTTATCCATTTAATAACATTAATTATGCATGATTATTCTAGTGTGTGTTATTAAGAAACTCTAACAAATCCATTCATTCATCATTAAGCATATAAAATCAACACATCGCACATAGAGACACCATTTTTATCGTGGTTCACCCCCCTGGGCTATGTCCACAAAGATATTTTTCTTCTTATTATTAATCTTCATCAAAAAAGGTCATGCACTACGTGCATTATATCATGGGTTTAGTATCAGTGAGGCTAACTAGCATCACACCAAGCTCCACAACTTGCGACCTAACCCTCAATTACATCTCAACACTAACTCCATCTGAGCTCCGCAACTCTCAACAAAATAAATACTTCGACTCATAAATCTAAAATCTCTCCAAAAGTAGGTTCTTCACACACAAGCTCTCAGATAAGATCTCCTAATTGACTTACCTAGCTACCTCATGCATCCTCTATTTACATTACAAAATGGGTAAAAACCCTTACATCATGACTCAAAAACTCTAATTCCAAGTGGACTCCACTTGTCCACTTTCTAATGGGATTATGCGCAGTTGGTCTTTGATCCAACCCTTCCTTGCTTTGACTCTACGTCGATCTTCCTTCTTTCTTGGTGCATTGCGTCCTTTGTCCCTTATGTCACGTTTCTTTCCCTTCTTTCCTAGCATGATGCTTCCTTGGTCCCTTATGCCTCATTTCTTGCATTGAACCCCAAAATTGTCTACTCCAACAGGGCGTTGCCCCCAAACCCTTGTCGGGGGGGATCCAAAATTTCTCGCTACCCACCCGTCAGGTAATGAGGTACAAACGTGGTTGAAACAAGACCTCTGAATTAGGAAGATAATCATGCTCCATAACCAACAATTTAGAGGCCAATATTGAGGTTTAAATTTGAGTTCATCCTTATGTTTCTCTCTACCAATCCTCGGTGGAAAAATAGTTGAGTGGACAGATCTATGCATGGAAAAGAAATTAAACAAAGAAGCAATGGTGTGCATTGTTTATCTTGAAAATGCATGAAGATTTCCATTGTTTTGATCGAAGAATCGCAAAAGGGAAGAGTTGTGGCCTATTCTCTACCATATCAACTGTCATAAAACCTGTAGCATGCATTAAACCATCAGACTAATATTTTTATAGAGGGATGGGTCTTCTTCATTTGATAAGTGTAGAAAATAGGTGAGAATAAAATATGTTTTACAAATTGCAGTAATTTTGAGCAAGAAGTTTCCCTTTCTTACTATCTAAACACTTCAAAGATATTAGTACATGATTGTTCTTGGTTCTTTTACAGACTATTATCTCATTTAAAATGTTACCATGTGAATATTTAGAATTAAGTGCAAGTGGAGTTTATTGAATTTGATCATGATTTCTTGTCACATCCCAGCTGCTACAGGATACCACAACAAAATTAGCTTGGATAAATTGAGATTCTTTGGTGCAACGGAAAAGAAAACAAGTCTAAAAGGTAGGTGTTTCCACACAAGAACCAACATTTATAAAACGTGTGGTTGCCACACAACAACCAACTACAAGAAAGCTAGCTACAACTTGAGTCCTTCTAGCTTGCTACCCAATTTTCAAAGGAATAAGACCTAATCACATGATTCAGAGAATCAAATGTAGTGTTGCATCATCACATACAACATGTTCAGTTGGGGGGAATGTTGAGTCTCATAATTGTCATATTTTCACATCCTTTTACTATCTTTTCACAATTTTTTCTTTAACTTTTTAATCCTTTATCGTTTTTCCGTAACCCTATTTTACTACATTTTAATATTTATATGTGGGATTAGGCTCAATATTTTCCAATGAATTTATTTTAGTATTTTAAGTGAATTTATGATTAAATGTTAGAAAAATAACATTCTTTCACTTATCTTTGAAAGTTGGGTTAGTTTGTTGATGATTACAAGTACATTTAGAGCTTGCAATAATGTAATTTTTTATCATTTAGCTCCAAATTCGAATTTCCTCTTTAACCCTTGAAGATTTGATGAGGATTTGGGAGGATCACTCAAGTATATTGGATGGAGAAGAATCATGGAAGATTTTTTATCAAATATTTTAGAGAGATTTGTGAGAAGATTTTAAGAGATATTACTTGCTAATTATTAGCAGTTAGTTATAACCACGCGAGAGATATGTGGATTTGTATTTATTAATTTTTTATCTTAGTTTTAAAGTAAGTTTATGTATAAATAAGAGTTCCTTCTCCATTTGAAAAAGAGGACTCTTGGAGCATATGTCCAGATTATGATGGAATAAATTACATTTCGTGAGATATTGTGTCCATGTAGATTGTAGTTATATGATTCTTGTTTTATTATAAGTTGTAGTTTTATAATTCATGTAGTTTGCAATTAGATTAGTTTATTTGTGTTGTAGATTAGTAGTAGCACTCTATTCTACAAAAAAAAAGGGCATGCGACATGAGAACAGAGTGTTGCTTAGGGTAGGATGTCTTTTAAATTCCATTTATATATTTTTACAAGTATGATTTATTTTTATGAAAGTGTAGTGTGTTTCTTAATTCGCCGACAATGGAATGAAGATCTTTGGAAAGTTGGATAGTCTAAGATTAGAAAAGAGATAACTTGGTTCTAGGACGATCCCAATGGTAAGATCAGTGCCCAAGTACATGATCCTCACCAAGAGTGGTTGAATGAACTTTTAATTTCATGCAAGTGTATTTCCCTTATGCAAGTTTGTTTCCTTTATGCAAGTAGATAGATGTTATAAATGATCTAATTATGCCCATACATTGCTTTCATTTCACAAGTACAAATTGTATATTGATAATTAAATGTAACAGGATTTAGACATATAGATCATCTCACAAGTACTTAAGTTAGAATAAGATTATTTGCACCTTTCCATCCCTAGTCGACCCAAAAGGGGTAAGCATCCCACAAGTGGGACTTGAACCTAGATTCAAAGGATAACAACTTATCCTCTTAACCACCCAAGCTAGTCCCAATTGACACTTGGGATAAGATACCTTATGATGAGGACCTTGAAGTTTCTTAATGTCCTCTAAATTTTGTGGAGTCTCTCCACACATCCCCAAGACATGTTCCTATGCCCCTAAAACTTGGTAAAACATTGTGTGTGTATTAAAGGTTATCCCCCCTTTGAAATTTGGGGAGTATTTGTACACGTCCATAAGACATGTCCCAATAAACCCTTTACTTCCCCTCAAAAGGAGGCAAATCATATCCCCACATTCTTTGCCTTTGGTAGTTATATTGAACCCCATGGGAGATCCATTTCCCAAGGGCTCAAAGAAGTATTTGAAGGAGGATTTGGTGCTTGCAAAGCATGTTAATGCATCACAGTCTTGTCCCCTTTGATTTCATATAAGTTAAGAAGGTTAATTCAATATTTAAGTGAAAATTGTGAATAAAATTTAATTTTAAATATCATTTATCTATTTTCTTATTGGTTAGATAATTTGAACTCTTATTGTTGCCTTCGTACCTCCCAATGTGATGGTAATAAATATTTTTATGTAAGGGTGGTGCATTCCTTAGTAATGTCAGTGGCAACTCAATGTTGCATTTGACATTCACCACTCAACATTGATGACACAATCTGACAATACAAGACGATGTACTACAGCGGAGCCTGTCACTGTAGTCATAGATATGACACTATGACACTATGACACCACATTGTATGAAACGGTGGTGGCCTACATTCATCTACATAACGTAAAATTTCTCAGCGTTTTGTGTATAAATTCGATAGTAAATTAAATGTGAGTCCTTCACCTCGATAAAATCCTTCCTTCACCTCGATATTAATAGAATATATGAAACTTTGGTGGCCTAAATTCATTTCCATAATGTAAAAGTTAAGTTATTTGATTTTCATGCAAGAATTCGATAGTAAATTCAATGTGAATCCTTCCTAAATACTTAGCATTCCCTGTATATTATTTTTGTAATCCTAGGGATAGACTCAACATTGCCTATATGTTATTTTGTAATCCTAGAGAGTTTTACACTCGCATCAATGCCACCTCACCCTAGAAAACATCACCTCAATATTAATACACTCTTTGTACAAAAGAAGTGGTACTAACTAGACTAATATTCCCTTCCCAATGCCACAACCCAAAGGTGGTGGCCTATTTTATTTTGCATGCTATAAAAGTTCCATGATTTTCATGCAGAAATTCTTAGTAAATTCAATGTGAATCCTTCATAAATACTCAACATTCCCTATAATATATTATTTTTGTTATCAGAGGGACAGTTTCGATGGTGATGTGGGGATCATTTCAATTGCTCTATATCATATATTGAATTGTCATACGGTTATTTGTTATATTTTTACTGCTATTGTTGCTAGTTATTGTTTGAGAGCAGGCAAGTGGTCGGGTACTCCATAAGTGTTCGGTGGTCTGAGATCATTTGAGTATCGAGCAGAAGCCATGGAAAGAGAATAAAACAGATAAGAGAGGGTCAGATACAATATGGTGGCTGATAAATTGGAGAATATGGTGCTAAGATGGTCGTCAGAGGACATAATGAACAAAAACCTCTTCAAGGACAAGGTCAGGATCAATTATGTTTGATATTAATTCAAAAGGACAAGGTCAGGATCAATTATGTTTGATATTAATTCAAAAGGACAAGGTCAGGATCAATTATGTTTGATATTAATTCAAAAACCAGTAGTTATTGCTTAATATAATTCGCCAGCTTTCAAGGTGGCCAATTTATATTTTAGACAAGTTTATAAATGTGTAATGTTTGAATATTTAAGGACCACCTAGTTTTTCTGTTTTTTCATTTTTTTTTTTTAATTAATTTTAATGATTTCCAATTATTTGTCTGCTTTCCTTGTCTTGGATCTACTTGTTTTTCGCACTAGTGTGAATGGCCAGTATCAATAGTAGTAGCATGGCATTTAATATTTTTTATCTAATATAACTTCAAGTCTAAGTTGACAAAAGATGCTTATATATTTTACTGATATTAATAGTTTCTATAATCCATATTTAACTTATCATACATATAAATGGTTTTCCTCATATTTTATATAACAAGTTTACATAATATTATTGAAACCAAATGACTCATTTATCTGGTGAGAATTTTCAAAATTTTGATAAATATATTTTAATTTCATATCTATAAACATTTCAAAACATAACTCTAACATTAAATAAAATACATTTGTCAACAAATCTACTTCTTAAAAAAAATTCAATCAGGGGATTTTGTATGTAAAAATTAAAAATATAAAGTTAAATATAAATCCTTTTCCATCAGAGGATTGTGTACGTAAACATTTAAAATATAAAATTAAATATAAATCCATATTAAATTATTTCATTTGTTTATTTTAAACGTTTTTATTTGTTTTTTTTTTATAATTAAAACAATTGTACTGTAAAAAAAAATTCACTTCTCTGGACCCTAATATATTTTAATGTAAGAGCACATACACGACAATCCCCTTTGTGTTTTTATTCTAGCATGATTGACCCACTATTGATATGCTTTGTAGTGGAATCTAAATTTTATATTTTGAAATGCCCGCATCTATTCCATTTGACAATCATTTATCCGTTGTTTGAATCTTACTCTAAATTAATATAGTATTGTCTTTGTTTTAGTTCTAAGCACTCAAAACATTGAAATCTTTCATTAGCTCGGGCATTGGAGGAAAATTATGGAGTATTACGTCTTTTATAAATTCAGAATATGTTTAACGAAATCAATCACAGACTTCCACGATACTTGGTTATTATAAAGTTTGACTCTTTTGAGGATAAGAAGCACATCCTTCACTCTATACCTTAGCATGGATGATCTGGATTATTTTCAGAACGAAATGAAAGCAAAGATATTCAATGAAGTATTCATGAAAATTGCCAGAAATAGAGAAATACAACAATACTTGATTTTTATTAATGAAAGAATTGTAAAGAGACTGTAAAAATACAGAGTGCAAGACTTGCTAGAATGGTGGCAGCTTTATCTCCGAAAAGAGATGTGATGGCTACACTCATTCACAAGAAGATGATTACAATGAGACTCTGAAGACCTTTTTATGTTAAACAGGAATGTCAAAACCCTAGACATCCAAAAACCTAACCCGTGTGGGCCCCGTTCGGGTAAGTTAGTACATTAACTTCGCCAGGTCATAACTTTTGCATATGATCTTTGTTTTAGGAACGTGATAGCCCATTGGAAAGGTCTTTTCAAGAACTATGCATCACACTAACAAACCGTGACTCTGTCTACAGTTTGATTGTGGCGAGCCAAAATAACATTGTTTAGGGCCCCAAAATGCCCCTGGAAGTACAACAAGATGGGTTGACATGAAAACATGCAAAATAAGTCAGTTGGATTAGGTGGGAGGCCACCAGTATCCACCTGGAAGATGTGTAGGGCTCCAGACATCCCTGGAAGTGTAGAACCCACAATTACAAAGAAGTACAAAAGAACGTGTTGAACTAAAAAATGGCAAAAGGAGCTAGTTGGAACAGATGGGTGGCCACCAATATCCACCTGGATCAATCCTCCCCCCTTAGGAAGCAATGGTCTCCATTGCATTGAGTGCCCAGGGAAGAGGGGAAAAAATGTTTTGAATCTGAATCTTGGTGAGATGTGTGCTTTGTTGAAGAGGTTGTGTTGCTTGGTCTGTGGAAGACTATCACAAACAGATTGTTGGCGGGGTTGAATATGCTCCACCAACCTGTTGTCTCTGTGTTTTACGGGGCATTGTGTAGGCACCATTGTAGGTGAAGAAACAATATCTTCTTTCTCTTTGACAATATTTTTTTCCTGGATAGAAGGTGTTGAGGTTGTAGTGGTCTTATGTGCATCCTTTGAATAGACTGTGAAGAGGATGAATTTTGTAGTATGAGAGATTACCTTGCATCACTGTTTTGGTGGAGTCGTAGTCGGAACTGCCTATGGTATTCGATAGAGCTGACCTCCCAGAGTAATAATGACACTATGAGGTCTAGACTCATAGACAACATGACGTCTCCACATATATGGTTGGCCCAAAACCACATCACAAACAACAAGAGGGGCAACATCACACACTACCTCATCCTCGAAGGGTCGGATGCCATAAGACAGGCGACATTATTGGCGGACACGGAGATCTCGTCCCTAGTGAAGCCACCATATGTTCTATGGTTATGGATGTGGTGTTGTCGAAAACCCCAACTATTTGACAGCCTTAGCTGAGATGCATTTCTTATAGTTGTTGTTATCAACAATGAAATGCAATGAGGTCCCATTCACCCACACCTGTGAATGGAAGAGGTGCTCCCCCTCTTCAAAATCTATTGATTCTTCTGGTTGAATTGTTGTGGTCGCGACAGTGGCAGTGGGGTCTCCATCAATGATCTGTTTATTTTCAATATTTTTTGGATCGAATTCTGAATTAGGGTTCGGCTCTGTGTCTTTGACCTCGGCCACCAATGATTTTTTCAAGCGACATTCATCGGTGTTGTGCCAAGGGATTTTGTGGAAGTCACACCACTTCCCAGTGTCATTCTTCATCTTCCCTTTACCCTTTTTGTCATGTGTCTTGGACTGGTTGTCTAGAGGATGTTGGCTAGGGTCATCTTTATCATGCTTTGGTTGTCGCATATTTGCAGATCTAAATCCCCATTTCTTCTGGTGCCTAAATTTCTGCTCGATTTTGACAGCATATCGATAGGCAGCTCCCAATGATGAGATGTTTAGGAAATCCATTTCATTTTGGATGTACCTATGTAGAGCCCCATGGTATTTCATAACCAAATGTCACTCGGAGTCTTTGATACCCAGCTTGGTGCACAGGGTATGGAAATTATTTGGGAACTTAGACATTGTTTGGCTCTTCTCTTGTCATAGTGTGGTCCATCTCATGTAATGATCTTCATAGTTATCAACAGGATAGTATTGTTCTTTGACCGCATCCACAAAACAATCCCAAGTGAGCTCGGCCCCATATATTCAAGATTCCTCTGTGGTACTTTTCTCCCAGTAAGTTTCCCACCAATGTTTGACATGGGGAGAGCCTTGAGGAGTGCAAAGGTGATATTTTCCCTGTTAGAAAAAATTTGAACAGAGAAATAACCTTCTAATAGATTTAACCATTTTTCTAGGGCATTTGCATTTATCTAACCTTCAAATATGGGAATATCAAAATTAACTTGTACATTGAAGGGAGAGGTTCCTCCAAAATGGCGACTTGATGAAGATGTGTCTATTGCTATCGGCAGGCATTGAAGGATGTGTGCAATATTCTCCATCATTTCGTCCCTCTGTCACGCGAGAGCTTGCTCAAGCAACAGGTTAATAGAATCTTCTGCTCCGACGTTTTTCTTTTATGCCACCATCGAGGGTTTTTTGGGCGTGCGAGAGTGAGTGTCTTCAAGAGAGACAAACTTGAGACCCAACTGGCTATACTCGGACCTCATCGAGGACATGCTCTGAAAAATGATCAAGAGTAGCCTGCTCGGATACCACTGATCTGGATTATTTTCAGAACGAAATGAAAGCATAGATATTCAATGAAATATTCATGAAAATTGCCAGAAACAGAGAAATACATCAATACTTGATTTCTATTAATGAAAGAATTGTAAAGAGACTGTAAAAATACAGAGTGCAAGACTCGTTAGAATGGTGGAAGCTTTATCTCTGAGAAGAGATGTGACGGCTATTCTCATTCACAAGAAGATGATTACAATGAGGCTATGAAGGCCTTTTTATGTTAAAAAGGAATGCCAAAACCCTAGACATCCAAAAACCTAACCCTAGGAGATGAAGCGCCAAAAGTCATGTGGGCTCCATTTGGGTAAGTTAGTACATTAACTTATGAGGTCATAACTTTTGCATATGATCTCCGTTTTAGGTGTGTGATAGCCCGTTGGAAAGGTCTTTTTGAGAACTACACATTACGCCATCAAACTGTGACTCTGTCTACAATTTAACTATGACAATCCAAAATAACATTGTTTAGGGCCCCAAAAGTACAACAAGATGTGATGACATGAAAACATACAAAGTAAGTCAGTTGAATTAGGTGGGAGGCCACCAGTATCCACCTGGAAGATATGTAGGACTCTAGATAGCCTCAGAAATGTAGAACCCACAATTACAAAGAAGTACAGAAAAATGTGTTGAACCAAAAAATGGCAAAAGAAGCAAGTTGAAACAGGTGGGTGGCCACCAATATCCACCCGGATTAATGGAAAACATGTCTATTTGTTAAAAAAACTACTTCCCTACTTGTGATCCCTTTATAAAGCTTTTAGCTTCCATTCTAATGTGAATTAAGCATCCCAAAATGTCATGTTAACTTTAAACATGTACATCTCTAGTCTCCATTGAAGATACCTTTTGAATCCTTTAAAACTCTTTAAAAGCATATCAAACCTATTCCAAGTTGTATATTGAAAATTATTTACACTTAACATATATTTATTTTAACTTAAATTTAACATATATTTATTTTAACTCAAATTTATTAAATAGTGAAAGAAATAAAAAAATATAAATACAGATATTTATGTTAATTTTTTTTATTTATTTAAAATAATTTTTGTATTCCTTTCTAAATAAATAAAATAGAAAAAGAATTCATTTTATTTTATCATCGTTATTCATATATAAAGAAGATCACATATACTTTATTATGCTATAAAAACACCTATTACACACACACATATATATACTTTATTATACTATAAAACACCTTAAAACTCTCAATACAACAAAGAAATTATAAAAAATAAAAAATTATATGAATTAATTATATTTAAATATCAATTATGTTTAACATTTTAAGTTTGTTTAATTTTTAAATTTTATACAATAATATAAATACAAAAATTAACATTTTAATTTTCTTTCATTTTTAAATTTCATACAATAATATAAATACAAAACCCCTTTATTTTATCCCAAAGCTTTTAATTTGAATTTATAGATATTACATTATTCACACATTCATATGAGTACACATAAATATTCATTTTATTTATCACTTTTATCAATAAATAAATTAAAATAAAAAATAAAAATAAAAACCTCCATTTAAACACTAAAATCTTCATTTCAATCTTAGGGGAGGCATGTGCGGAGGGTCATAAATGATCTTGATGGAACAGAGAAATTATTCTTTGATGGAACAGATTAAGAAATTAATCTTAATCTGACCTAACGATTAAACAAATTTAGGGTAGATATGACCACTTGTGTTTATCGCTTATCAAACCAGCAAAGCTAAAATCATATAAAAATACGAGAATGTTTACTGACTTGGTTTGTTTATTACATATTTAGCGTAACGTAATGAATCATTACGAACTTAACCAAATTTTTCTAACAGAATCTGTAAGTTGATAACAAGAGGGTGAGTGTTGATATTTTTTGGTGGATAGAGTGTTGATATTTTTTGTCTATAGGTGGAGGAAGGTGAGTGTTAAAATTGATTTCTGGGATTGTGAGAATGTTAAAATTGATTTATGGAATCATAGATAAATTAAATTATAACAATAGGATTATTATTTTGTAAATTTTTAAATATTTTAAATAACAATGATTTATGGTCAATGAGAATTGAGGCACATAGAAAAGGAATATCATAGTGAAGGTAGGTGGAGTCCAGTTGAAATTTCACTGACAAAGGGATATTGTATCATTGACATATGCAACCAAGTGTTAGTTGTATTGAGCCACATGTTTCACGTCTCTGCTACCCTTTTCAACAAGACTGAATGCATGGTTGAATCCAATGGCCACGTACTACCCATTTTTCCATAGTCTTTCTCCTTCGGTTGTCTCTCCTTGAGAACCTGGTTCTAACTTCTCACCCTGAGCATAACCTTTCATAACTCTTCGTCAAATTTTAATTTGTATTCAAATGAGAAGGATCTAGTGTTGAAGTTCTTAGCACCATTGTGAGGGAATGAGAGTTCCTTTGTTAGGGTTGATCCTAGTTTGATACATGTAGCTGAGCAGCGGCCTTTGGAGAGGAAGGAAGTTTCAAGGATTTGAATCAGACTTTGTTGGCATATGAGATGAGGCGGGTGCAGAACCTTCTTTGGTCGTCTACCTAGGAGCATTGATAGCCAGATGCTTAGGTTTAAGATCTAGTTGATGACATTATATCGGTTGCCAGAACCAATTTGGAATTGGACCATGAAGATGTAAATTCTCGACCAAGTCTTTCTCACCGTCCTCGATTCTTTCTCTAGCCCATTCAATTAAATATGGTGGTTTGTTGGATTCTTTGTTGTTGCGGTGTAGTGTTTGTTTAAGGGTTGGCCTCTGAGGTGGTATAACATAACTAAGTGTTACTTTGTAGCGTGTTTCAGAGTGGGGGTGTTGCATGTGAAATGGTTATGTCATAGGGATGATAACCATCCTGAAACAGTAATTTTGTCGGCAAAGGATATTACACTCTGGAATTGGAAAAACATCACGCCTAGTGCAAATGGGAAAGTTGTAAGTCAACTCTATTTTCCATTCCCAACTTTTGTTTCAGCGCACAGGTGCAACTTTGCAAAAATCCACCCAATTTCATGTGTAGTCTATAGTTCAACTTACGCATTATATATGAGAGAAGAACCAATCAATCAATTTTGTTATTATTACGTGATTTTTACGCATGTCTGCTTCTCTTCTGAACGAACGTATTAGGATAAGCATGGTATATCAGCTTTGTAAACTCCTATCAAGCATGTAATAATGAAATCAGAGGTAAATGAGCACTCCATGAAAATTATAAGCTAGACTCCAAATCCCAAGTTTATCTAAATTGAAGTTTTTATTTACGATTTTGTGTGCAGTTAGCTTCTATTACACTGCAAAACCATCCATTGGGTCCGATGAACATACATATAATATTATATAGTGGATTTATCAGACACCAGTTGGAGAGACTAATACTATCGAAGAGATTATATTGCATCAGGTGTGGCAGGTGCAAGTATCGCACTGGCAGTTGGGGCCACACTTGCAGTCGTTCTCCAGAGATACATCTCCACCATGCATGTTTACACCAAACCCAAATACATTCAATTATCATCTCATCTTGAAACCATAGAAACCAAATTTAAAAAGTTGATACAGATAGCACAGTACCCCATCTCATAGTTGGTCTACACAATACCATCCACCTGAAAGCCCTTCTTGTTGTGGAACAAAACAATCAAAACATCGAACGAGCTTAGTCCTCGCTAGAGTCGAACTCGTGAAGAACGAATAATTTCTCATTGATAGATGAAGATATCAGTTAATTGTTGTATCAAATTCTACACATATATCAGGTTAATTTAAAAAAAAAAACCGATACAGGTCTATTGACTTATCTGCCTGAATATATTCAAAACCCTTGTAACTATTTAAACAATACTTTGCATATTAGAAAATACTGGTGCCTTTACATTATATACCAAGCATGGTTGTCATATTTTCTACAAACACAAACCCCATAAATACCTAATGTCTTCCTTGACTCTTTGTAGTTCAATCCCCAAGTCATCCTGAAAGAGATGAATAAAGGCAAGACACTCTAATGGACTCTTCCTATAACTTACCAGTCCAAATGAGAGATATTTTTTATGTGTTATGTCCCTTAAATCTTGGCCCTAAACTCCTTGTGTTTCTAAACTAAATCTCCTACTCCAACCTATTATCATGTTCAAAATGCAAAAAAACTAATGTCCTTGTAGATTAGATTAGAAAATTTTGTAAAAACTCTTAATTAAAATCTCTAGATGTAGAGAAGTAACATTAAATAAAGTGAAAATTGAAATTGAAATCATAACCTATTTCATTAGAGGTTAATTTCATATTGACTATTACTTATTTCTTTGTATCTTAGTACACCTGCAGGTAGTAATGGTTCCCAACAACAAATGAAGAAAATGACACGCAACAAAGAAAGTTGCATAGCAGAAGAGGAGATGAGAAACTGACATAGCAGAAGAGATGAACAGGAAATAGCTCAAGATGCATTTCAAATGAACATGAAATATTTTTCAACTTCATTAACCTCAAATCCTTTGTTATTTACACTAGTTGGCAACAATACTTCCACTTCTTTGAGGAATTTGATACTCTTGACAATGAAGCATCCTCCCACTTCTCGTCTTTGTCTAGAAGGAGCACTAAAGGATACCGAAACATATGGTTGTAGAGAATTTTGGTTGTAGAGAATATGACCTGGTTGCAGAGAATACGACCTGGCCCTAGACATTTGGGAAACATTCCAACAACCAAACACAGGAAACGTGCCACAAGGTGGCAGCTAAGGAAATTCCAATAGGTGGCAGCTAAGGGAATTCCAATAGGTGGTGATGCATGAGCATCGTTAGTGAGCATGCATGGCAGGACAACTCAGTGCCTTGGAATCATTTCAGAATCTTAAACACTGGCGTTTACTGTGAATCTTTTGGAGCTGATTGAAAAACGAAAGAAGATCAAATGCTTGGAAGCTGAATGATCACGACTGATCTAGGAGTTTCACTCCCAGTATTGAATGTAACTGAACTTAGGTAGCAGTTAGGTTTTGTTTTTTAGTAGACGGGTAGTCGGGGGGAACCCTAAGAACCCTCTGAGATAAATAGAGGTTTTGTACACCCAAATGAGGCTGTTGCAAGTTAGTAGGAAATTTCTGAGTTTTTTGTTGTTGTTTGATCATAGTTGTAGCCATTTACTTTTGAATGAATATAACATAGGAAAATTGATCCAATGCATGGTGTCATTATTGTTTGCAATTCCCTGTTATTGATGTTTTCGTGAATGAAGGAATTTCATTACAAATATATGAAGTTGTGAGATGTTTGCATGAGTTTCAATTGTTTCTCTTCGATTGAGTCTGTGCAAGGTGTGCACATAGTCTGCAAGGAGTGCTTTGACGAGATTTGTTTCGGTTTCGAAGCTCAGAAGAGATAGCACAAAACTTTCCCTTTGCAAGGAGTGCAAAGTGACTACTGCAAGGTGTGCACAACCATCCGCAAGAACCCAAACCTTCCGTAAGAATCTATTGCAAGGAGTGCACAGATCCGAAATTCGACTAAGTGTCAAAGTGACTCTTTAAGAAGTCAAAGGAGAAGAAGGCGAGAAATCTCAGGAGAGATAGAGGGAGAAATCTTCAAAGGAAGGAAGATTTTGAAGGTTTTCTGAATCACCGGCTAAGATCCATCCAGGAGAAAGTAGAGAGCATTCCAGATCATTGGATCTGGTCAAGGTGCATGAACTTTAAGTCTCTCGAAGCACAGAGCAGAATGAACTAAAAAAGTTCTGAAGTCCCGAAGTGACTAGGAACCGTCCATCGTCAAGGGGGACAGGTCGCACAAGATCCACAACTTCGGAAGTTTGTGGACGAGGAGGAAGTGAAATCTCTAAAGTAGATCCTGACTGTTGGTCGTCAGGGGGAGTACGTGTCAGCAGATCTGAGACTCCGGAAAATCTCACTTCAAGAATTTCTATTGAGAATTGAAACTCTCGAACCCCGAAATTCGAAGTGAATCTTGACCGTCGGATCCAGAGCGACGCGTGGCGACAGGTCATGAGTTTTAGGAGGAAGTGAAGGTGGAGTGTTGAGACTCCCACAATCTAAATAGTTGAAGTATCTGGGGACCATCGATCAGTAGGAGGACACGCGTCAACTGATCATGTGTTCTGGATAAAATGCTCCGGGAAAAAGTGAGCGAGGAGAAGTTTGAGAATTGAGATTTACGAACCCCGAAAATCTGAAGTGAATCTCAGTCGTCCGATTCAGAGGGACACACGGCATAAATCTGTGGAGTCCGGGTAAAGACCCAAAATAAGACATACCCGTCAAATTGAGGAGGACACGTGGTGTAAATCTGTGGACTCCGGGTGAAGACCTGAAGTGAATCTTAGTCATCTAATTTAGGAGGACACGCGGCAGAAATCCACGCATTTCGAAACAAGGTGAAAGTTGAGGGTTGAGTTTTTCGAATCCCGAAGACCCGAAGAAATCGTAGTCGTCGATTTGCAGGAGACACACATCAATAGATCGCGAGCTTCGGATAAAAGCATTTTAGAAAAGGCTTGAAAGTTGAATTCTCCGAAGTCTGAAGACCCAAAGAAATCGTAGTCGATGATCTACGAGAGACACGCGTCAATAGATATTCCACTCCAGAAGATTTCCATGTGGAGGAAAGCAAAGGTTGAGAGTTGAAAACCCCGAAGCCCGAAAGGTGAAATCAATTGTGGTTGTTGATTAGGAAGGGAGCTACGTGTTGACGGATCATGGAGGTCTGGGGAAGCGCATGAAAGGAAGAAAAGGAAATAGATTTGAACCTTCGATCGAGAGGCTCCACCCGAGATCGTGAGATCAATGGTCACACTTGATTGCGGGGCCAGAAAGTGCGCAAACATTAAAATTTCGAGGGCAGGACGCAATCGAAACCATGGTATCGGTGAAGGGGTACGTGGCAGCTGGAGGTAAATTAAGGGGAGAAAAGTGGGTTGATCCCAAACCACTCTTGGGCGCACCCATAATCGTGTGTTTACGCAAGGGCATAGCCCAAGGTCACATGTAGGAAGGGGCTAACGACAGAGGAGCTAGCGCCTGAAATCTGAGAGTTCAGTAGCGTGAAGAAAGAGGTTGTGGGTGCCATAGAACCTGCACTAGTGGACTGAACGGGCCTATGTTAATTCATAAGTGAGGCCATTAAGGTCTCAGAGAGCCAATTCAGCTCAAAATTGAAGATCCTTGACCGGGAGGTCGTGCAACCCTTAGGAGAGAAGGGGGTCTACATCAAGTGGTATCAGTGCGAAATTTTTGCTTGCAAACAACAATCAAAGGAGAAGAGACAAAAGAACTCAGAGGTGTACTTTGTGTGGTAGAGACAGTCAGCACAATGCCATCGAGGAGACAAGTGGAGACACCTTTAGCCAATCGCATTGTAGAAAGAGAAATGCAAGAGCTTCATGCAAGATTAGAGGCGATGGAGGCAGCGCAGAGGAGGGCACCTGATGTTGGATACATCAATGATGCAAAGAGTGAATAATTAGAAGTCGAAGAAGCTTCAGGGTAAAATGTTGTCGAAGAATGCTTGCTGAGAGCAGTTGTTAGATTGGGAGCTAGAGCCAAGATAGATGTCCCAATGTACGAAGGCAATTTGGATGTTGAAGAGCTGTTGGATTGGATAAGATCTATGGACAAATATTTCGACTATGAATATGTCGATGAGGAGAAAAGGGTGAGACATGTTGTCACAAGGCTAAAAGGACATGCAGCACTATGGTGGGATGAACTCTAGGCTGAGAGGAGAAGCAAGGGAAAACAGAAGATAAATAATTGGGACAGAATGGTAGCCAAGTTGAAGGCTAAATTCATGCCCAAAGATTATCAGATCAATTTGTTCAAGAAGTTGTAGAACCTGAGACAGAAGGGTATGACAGTTAAAGAGTACATAGAGGAGTTCTACAAGTTGAACATCAGGACTGGACAAAGAGAGAAAGATGAATAAAAATTTTCCAGGTATATAAATGGCCTGAGGTATGAAATCTGGAATGAGATCAGCATGATGTCAGTAAGGACAGTGGAGGATGCTTATCAGTTTGCACTGAAGGTAGAGGAGAAGTTGGCTAGAAAACAAATCTAGCGAGGCAGAGGTAGAAGCCCAGCCCCGAACAAAGGCAAGGGAGTTTCCCATGACAAGTCACATAAACCCAAGGACGAGACTGAGAAACCACATAGTCACTCGGAAAGAGGAGGAAGTTTCCGAGGAAGACAAGGTGGTGGAAGAAGTTCTTCTAGAGGAAGAGGAAGAAGCAAAGGAGGAGAAGTAAGGTGTTATGCCTATGGAAAGACAGGACATATGTCCTGGGAATGTCCCGAGAAAAATAAAGAAGGAGGAGGTGAAGCTCACATTTCAGAAGCACAGAGAAGGAATGTTGAAGTAGAAGGAGTAGAGGATGGAACATCCCTGATGTTGAGAATGGTTCTCTTAAAACCAGAGGCAGAAGTTGAAAAGCCAGTGCAGAGGAACAGTCTATTCAGGACAGCTTGCAAGACTAAAGACAGAGTATGCAAGGTGATAATTGACAGTGGGAGCACTGATAACCTAGTATCCACATAGATGGTGGAGAAATTGGAGCTGGAGACAACTGCACATCCGAAGCCATATAAAGTCTCATGGTTGCAGAAAGGACACCAGCTAATGGTTACTAAACAATGCCTTGTTGAATTTAAGATAGGAGGATATAGAGATGAAATTCTATGTGATGTAATTCCCATGGATG